>JAPKLW010004178.1:0-29910 GCA_026898455.1 Plectranthus barbatus
AAGGGGTTCCTGATGGAGTACCTATCCGACAGGGGAAAGCAAACTTGAAACCGTGAGAAACAGCCCGAAGAAGCTCGGGGGAATAAGGTTTCTGCCCTGAAATCCCCAATTCTTGTTTGCACCATCAACTGCATCACCGAAGGGTCCGAAATCAGCGGCATAACCCAGTTCGCGGCAAAGAAGGCCCAAAGACTCACTCGTGAGGAGGCAGTCGCGCCTCGCAAAAACCCGGGGCACTCGCCGATTGAATTTACACGCAAGGAGGCCTGGGACTGGCCCACCCCCACGACGATGCATTGGTGATCTGCGTGCTAATCTCGAACCGCCTCGTGAAGAGGATCTTGGTCGATATGGAAGTTTAGCAAATATCCTGTTCTTGCACACCCTAAAGGAGATGAAGCTTCCTGAGGAAAATATAGTACAGAAGCAAACGCCATTGATCGAATTCAACGGTGGAGTGCAGATGACTCTAGGGACAATTGTCCTAACAACTTACTGCGGTGGGGCACACCACGACGTGTCGTTCATGGTGATTGATGCACCGAGTACATACTACGCACTGCTAGGACGACCCTGGCTCCGTCAACTAAAAGTCGTGCCTTCCACCTACCATCAGGTCGTCAAGTTCCCAACCCCAAGAGGAATATGCACAATCAAAGGGGAGCAAAATGCGGCGAAGGAGTGCTATTATGCTAGTTTCAAAGCCGTCTGCACGCAGCAACATTTCCCGAGTACTATGCCTCCGCCAGGAGAGTTCGATGAAACAAAAAAAGTAGAGCTCGATCCAGCTGATCCGAGCAAGAAGACGAACATTGGTAGCGGACTGGATCCAGAAACTCGGGTGCAACTCGTAACTTTTCTAACCGAGGAGCGGTCCGTGTTTGCTTGATCACACAAGGACATGGTGGGTATCGACCCAGCAATAATGACGCACCGACTACAGGTCATCCCACTCAAGAAGTCGTGGCAGCAGCGCCGAAGCAAATTCCCGGCTGAGAAGAATGAAGCAATAAACGAAAAAATCCAGAAGTTGCTGGAGATTGGCTCCTTAAGGGAAGTAAAGTACCCAACCAGGCTAGCCAACATCGTGGTAGTAAAGAAGAAGAACGGGAAGAACCGGTTGTCTGTGGACTACACTGACCTAAACAAATAAAGCCCGAAAAACCCGTTCCCTCTACCTCATATTGACTGCATAGTGGACGCCACTGCGGGGCATGAGCTGCTGAGCTTCATGGACGCCTTCTCGGGGTACAACCAGATCTAAATGCACCCCGACGATCAAGAGAAGACAACCTTCATGACTAGCAAAGGCATATACTGCTACAAGGTGATGCCCTTCTGACTGAAAAATGCTGGATCAATATATCAAAGGCTCGTCAACAAAATGTTCGAGCCGCTCATAGGGAAGACAATGGAATTTTACATTGAGAACATGTTGGTAAAATCAACCAAGGCAGTAGATCATGTGCGGCATCTAAAGCAGGCCTTCGAGATCCTAAATAGATACCACATGAAGCTCAATCCGACAAAGTGCATGTTCAGCATAGCGTCAGGAGAATTCCTTGGCCACGTCATTACTAGCAGGGGGATAGAGGCGGACCCCACTCAGATAAAGGTGCTCCACGAAATAGCACATCCGAAGAGTCCGAAAGAAGTCCAAAAGCTTACGAGAAGGCTCGTGGCACTAAGCCGTTTCATTTCAAGGTACTCTAACAAAACTCACGGATTTTTTCAAGTCCTACAAAAAGGGAAGAAGTTCAAATGGACTGAGGAGTGCTCGAGAGCAACTGAAAGAGTACTTGGCGAGCCCACCTCTCCTATCAAAGCCTGAAAAAGGAGAAATACTATTGCTATACTTATCCATCTCCGAGCACGCGCTAGGTGCGGTTCTAGTTAGGGAATGCACAGGCTAGCAGCACCCAGTGCACTACGCGAGCAAGCCCCTGCTCGACGCTGAAACGGGATACACAACATTAGAAAAGTTGGCATTGGCTCTGATCATGGCTTCTACGAAGTTGAGGCCGTACTTCGAAGCTCACCCAATAAAGGTAGTCACATCTTACCCACTCCGCACTATGTTCTCCAAACCGTGCCTATCCGACAGGCTACTAAAGTGGGCAGTGGAGATCGGCGGCTACGGACTAGAGTTCGAATCACGAACCACAATCAAGTCCCAGGTGCTAGCGGACTTCATCGCAAAATTCACCACCGAACTCCAAATCGACGCATAAAAAGAAATAGCCAACCTCGAAATAGGAAATGCTATCAAAGAACCCTGGATGCTCCAGGTCGATGGAGCGAGCAACATGCATGGAAATAGTGCAGGGATAAGGCTGCAAAGCCCATTGGGGGAGCTGTTCGAAAGAGCCATCAGACTTAACTTTGAAGCCACAAACAACGAAGCCGAGTATGAAGCCCTAATCAGGGGAATGCAGCTTGCTAGATAACTAGGGGCCCGCCGCCTCCAAGTACAAGGAGACTCGCAGCTAGTGGTGATGCAAATGGAGAACCAGTACCAGGTGAAGGAGCTGAGGTTGGTAAAGTACCACGAACTAGCCCAATCTCTCAGCTAAGAGTTTGATGAATTCGAAATCAAGCATATAGCCAGGGAAGAAAACAATGAGGCTGACGTTTTGGCAAACTTGGCGTCATCCAAACATGACAAGCAGAGGAGACCCATCCCGATAACGTGGGCAGAAGAACCCGCGGCCCAGGCGAAAGTCACAGAAATCCATGAGATAAGCGAAGGAGAATCATGGATCGATCCAATCATACGGTACATTAGGGATGGAACCAAGCCCGAAAATAGGTCAGAAGCAGTCCGACTGGCAAGAGCATCCGCAAAATACACCATCCACCATGGCGAACTGTACAGACGGTCCATAGAAGGTCCCCTCCTCAAGTGCCTGGAGCCAGCGGCTAGACAAGTCGTCCTCATAGAAATTCAGAAAGGCGACTGCGGGAGTCACCAAGGGGCTCGTGTAGGGTTTTCCCGTGAACCGAATTCATTTATGGGTATTGTGCACAATTAAATATACAATAAACCCTAGCATGCTCCTATGAATTTAATTCTCATAATTGTGGATTTAGGAATTTACCGTAACTCCATAGTCTCTGTACCGATCTTTTGCGTTTGAACTTCCACTTGAATTCAACCACGCAATTCGATTTTTATCTATGGAAGTAGAAATTAGAAATCTAATTTCTAGAACAAAATCGAAATCAAAAGAAAGGGAAAAAGAAATCTGTTGTTCTCCAGATTAGATCTTCAGATCTGTATCCCGGTGCGTTCAGATCTGCTACTGGTGAGGACTCCACAGATCTGTAGTTTGAGCAGGACCAGAATTCAAAAATTCTCCTCCCTTTTTCTCTCTAGAAAACGGCGCCCCTCTCTCTCTCTCTAGGTTTATTGTTTTTCAACTATGTTCAACTATCATATTCTGTCATATATTATTAATGAGAGAGAGAACTGTCTATTTATAGACCTAGGGTTGCAAACCCTAATGGGCTCCTGGGCTCAATTCAGCACACTTATTTGGGCAAGACCTGGGACCTAATGCAAATAATAAAGTGGGCCTATAAATTAATTAATTCCCATGTCCACAACCCAGGACACAATTAATTAATTAATATTAATTTTTTTTCACCACAGAATTAATACTGACCTACCCCTTTATTACCACGTTGTGAGAACGGGCTGCATTAATTGAGAATCCCCATATTTAAGGTTACCGGACATTCATTAATTAATCGGAGCCTCTGACAAGCTCTAACTACAATTAATTAATATCTTATTATTCCTGAGTAGTACCACTCAATCCTTATCACTCGTGCCTGAACTTAATCAGCCTGCAGGACTTTGGCACGATGAATGTCATTGAGCTCCTCAGGGAATGTTCCATCCTATTACTCGGATATGGTTATCTAAACCCAGTCTCATGCAGTACTACACGAACCGCTGTTACCCAATATGTGGATATACGAGCACGTTACTTAGGCTCTCCACCATGGCAAGTCAAAGCAACAGTCAATCCGTGCAAACCCCTGAACCTTCGTTAGGGTTTGGACTCAATCAAAACGAGATCTTGTATTCGCTGATGTCAGACAGACGAACACATCTCAGTGGTCCATCAATACGCCACCCCTTGCGTACCAGCATGTCAAGTAACCAAGACAGACTACTTATTCTGACAATGCCGCAGCCATCCGATCAGACGTATCCTCATACGCTGTCTCGGTTGTGATAAGGTTTATGTTTCACTAGGTCAAGTGATCATATTGCCTTCTACGATCTACAACACGCTGTATGATCATCCCTATCGATGAGACAAGAGGATACCATTGTTCATACACGTAGTTTGTTTAACAGATAGGAGAAATAAACCGTTGTATACTCATTATAATAAATGCTTTCAGTATACAAAACCCATTAGCTCGACCCTTAGCGCACAAAGTCATTTCGGCAAGCTTCTATTGGCCCACCGTGAGGAAAGATGCAAGGAATTATGTTAGGAGCTGCGAGGCTTACCAAAGATTTAAAATTACAACTCAAAGCCACGCAGAGCCACTCCACGCCACGATCGCGGCATGGCCCTTCATGGCTTGGGGGATGGATATAGTGGGGAAACTCCCAAAAGTTGTGGGAAAGAAAGAGTATTTGCTTGTAGCAACGGACTACTTCACCAAGTGGGTCGAAGCGGAAGCATTTCCCAATGTCAGGGAGCAAGAAGTCATCAAATTCCTCTGGTCCCATATCCTATGCAGGTTCGGGATCCCAAAGGAAATTTAAACTGACAACGGAACACAGTTCACGATGTGCAAAGTGCAAGAATTTTGCGATCTGTACAACATTAAGTTAATATTTTCCATGTCAAGGTACCCAGAGGCAAATGGTCAGGCCGAACCGACCAATAACAATCATGGCAACAATGAAGAAGCGTCTCGACGCCCACAAGTCAAAGTGGGTCGATGAGTTGCCCAGAGTTCTTTGGGCTTATTGAACCACCCCATGAACGTCGGCAAGTAGTTCGTCATTCACACTCGCCTACGGAGAAGAGGCTGTCATTCCAGCAGAAGTAAGGGCCGAAAGTTTGAGCGTTCAAACGTGCGAAGAGGAAGAAAACAATGAAAAATTTCTCAAGAATCTGGAATTGATCGACAAGCAAAGGGACCAAGCCCTGATCAGCATGACCCAAAGAAGAATGCAGGTCGAAAAGTTCTTCAATAAAAAGCTTCGCTTGCAAACTCTCGAGGAGGGAGACTGGGTGCTCAGAAGGGTGTTCCAGAACACAAAAGATAAGAGCGCAGGAAAGCTCGCGCCAGCCTGGGAAGGTCCATACAAGGTCACTAGGGTAGTAGGTCGCGGTGCCTACCATCTAGACGATCACGATGGAAGGAAGATCGCAAATAGCTGGAACGTCAAACACTTGAAGAAATATTACTTCTAAAAAAGAGATCGAACTTATCGATCTCCCAGATACGCTCTCTCCTTACATTTTTAAATTTATTTTCTATTTTTTTGATTAAACCATTACTGACTTAAGCATCGGAGGGGCGACGTCGCAGCGTCGCCCACACTCCTCGTGACTATCTCGCAGGATCGGACAGATGCACAAACGTGTAAAGAGAGGGTTTAATGAAGGTATAAAAAGAGGGTTTAATGAAGGCAGCACCAAAGGATTTTTTCATTATTGTGTTGTATAGTAATATTTTCAGTTGGATAATGGGATTATCTTGTAGTAGTAACAGCGAAGCTTGATTATTTATCCTACACTTTGTCAAACTCCTGAAAGTTTTTCTTCTTTCTCAGGGCTCAACTTTACTTTTGATGTAGATGGAGAATCTTGAATTTGTAGTCAATCAAGGCCCTATTGAAATGGATCTTCTACATTTGCAATATAAGCATCGGTCTTGTGGAGTTTTTAATGGTGATAAGTGGGCTATAGAGCTTTTGCAGTGTCAGCGTTCCGATCTATGTCTGTGGAATAAGATTCTCCCATCTGTCAAAGACAACGATATAGTTTGGCAGGAGTTAGCTACATTGGGTTTTGATAGAATTCTTCGACTAGGGTTCATTCAACTAGATTGGGCCCTCATTCAGGCTTTAGTGGAGAGGTGGCGTCCAGAGACCCACACTTTCCATTTCTACTTCGGCGAGTCCACGATTACTTTGCAAGATGTCGACTTATTGTTAGGCATCTACCAGGTGAGGGATGGGATGTATATATGACACAACATTTAGGGGTACGACCAAAACTAGACAAAAATTGATTGTTCCTCTCTTGCATCGCGGAACGAGTCTTACAGATGCCCTTGGAGCATGCTGGGGAGGCTTGGCATAGACAGACGACATTGTGCCTTGTCGTCTACCTATTAGGCAGCTTTTTTTTGTCGATACAACGCAGAACAACGTATACTGCCACGTTGTTCGCTCTTTGATTGAGGATGTAGACCACAACTTGAGTTGGGGCAGTGCTCTTCTAGCATATTTATACCGCAATTTATGTAAAACATCAATAAATAAAAGTAGATAGAAGAATATTGGTGGATGTTTGATTTTACTACAGGTAACATTATTAATCATCTTTTTCTTTATTAAGTTATGTGAGTTCTATTTTTAACTTCAATTTATTATTCATTCATCGTATCTAGATTGGGGCTTGGGAGAGGATTATTTCAGCTCGACCCACCATACAAGGTCCTATTCCCCCCCCCCCCCCTTCAATTGATGCCCCAATAGGAGCCAGGTAAATACTTCTTTTTCAGTTTTTAAAGAACTTGTTCTCTATTATCTTTAATTTACACTTAACTGTCATGCACACTCCAGGCGGTCAGTCCCTAAGAGCAAGCTGCATGTGGCAAAACACGTACTCGAGGCATATCACTCACAGTTGGCGATGCTATGTGAGGATGAAGTAAATAAAATCTAAATTTTTTATAAATTAATTTTATTGCTTCAATATTTACATCTATTCATTTATTTTGTAAATAAATGCAATTTGCTTTTACTCCATATTCTATTGAGGAACCCGACATTCCCGGGATCTCGACGATATTTCTCATATATTTTGAGGTCTGCGAGGGTTACTACCCGGACCATGTCGCGAGACAATTTGGTTTTGTGCAAATGATTCACGATTCAAATCTTCTCACAACAGAAGAGGACCTCGAAGCACTACATAGTAAAAGGCGAACCAGCAAATCTTATGATTGGAGCGACGAGCTCAGGGTGTACATCGATGATTGGAATAATAGAGATCAACATGTGTACATTGTTGCCGAGAAAATTGTACTTGGAGGCCCCACAGTGTTCGAAGATTATATTCACTGGTTCTTAACAAGAACCGTGAAATTTGTGGCTAATCCAAGCCATACACGAGCTCAAATCGCTCCGTTGGGATATTTTGGGCACGGAGATCAGTTGCGACTTTCGATAAATCATTTTTCATATTATTTCATTCTTTATATCTATGTTTGACTCGCATTATTTATATCAAATTTATTTTAGATTGATAGGATAAGCGACATGACCCAATAGGCTCGTGACGGGGCTTATATGTACCGTCACGATCCAACAGTCATATCACTTTTGAGAAAGATCGAGCAGATAGGGGAAGAGATGCTGCGACTTTCAGGCTTTGGACATCCGATAGTTCAGCTGACACAGTCGATGTCGCAAGTGAATCCCTCATAGCAATCTCAAAGACCCGGAGTGACACGACAAATAGATGGCCGAGGAGGGTCTAGACAACGTAGAGGTGACCACGAGGTGCTACACGATGAGGAGGAGGAGGAGCATCACAATGTATTGTTCACTCCATCTCCTGATCATACCACTTACGACTCCACGTTCCACACTCCGACTGTGGCAGGTAACTATAATATTTTTAATTTTTTTATTATAATATTTATTTTCACATTTATTTTTTCACTTATCATAATTGGTTTTATGGCAAGGAAATCAAGATGTCGGACCTTCTAATTCTTCTCTTAAAGGTAGAGGCCTCCGTGAGAAGCGCGTTGCTCAAAAGAGAAGACGGGGGCCCAATGAAGATTTTACTAGTCCATAGTTTGTAATTTATTTGAATTGTAAACTGTTTGATTAAAGAGTTGCAAAATTAATATATTTGATGTAGTTTGATTTTTAAATTAATTTAATGGAAATTACTAATTAAATTAGTTGAATGTTAAAAAATATTCAAACTAATGTAAAATATATTAATAAATTAATTATTTAATTTTATATTTACATATTTTATTGAATTATATTTAAATATTAATAAAATCTTGAAAATAAAAAATTGATAGTATAATTTTTTTTAATTAAATGATTATATTAATTAAATAAATATTAATCATTAATATTATATAAACAAACGAAAAATAAAAAAAATATTGTCACAATATAATTCGGTACTTTAAGTTCCGAATTGTTGGAAAATATGATTTAGTTTAAATTTAAATTTTATCTGACCATCTAATTCGGTAGTTAAACTACCGAATTACTTGAAACCTAACTTCGAATCATTGTAAAACATCATTACAAGTTATTAATTTTTAATTATGATAAATAATAGTAATTAAAATAGATAAAAATATTTGATTCGGTACTTTGAGTGCCGAATTACTGTAAAATGACTCTAATTCGGTAGTCTAACTTGCGAAATGGTTATTAGCGTCCATAAAAAAAGTCAACCTATTTTAGAGACCACATATCTAGGTTTGTGGTTAAATAGTTATTTTTCACCCCCTTATATAGGTGTAAGGGGAAAGCCTGTTACAAAAATTGGGTTGAAACCCTAACCCTAACATATAGATTCCTGACGAATCGAAACTGCTCAGGAAGTTAGGTGATCCCAATATTTTCGGGGTCGATTGTAATGACGTGTCTGCAACTGTCGACCCCGACTTTCTCGGAAAGCTATATAGGGTTTTTACGGCCTGGCTCGATTTCCCTTGGGCTTGGGCCTCCTCGCGTGGATTTTTACTGGGCCTCGCTTGGCATCGGGCTGGCCCGGCTGAGCCATCATACAATTGGCCGGGCTGAAGCATCCTTGCCCCCAACAAGATGTATGACGTACATTCATTTATTTTAGAAAAGTATATTGGCTGATCCAAATAAGCATCTCGCTGAAACTGTTCAATATTGGAGTCTGAATGTGTGGATTCAAATGAATGCACAATTAGTTCAATCAAATTAATTTCTTGTTTTTACTTTTTTAGTATCAAGTAAATACTAGTTTTCATTACATACATATAATACACGTACTTTAAAATCACATTCACTTTATACACATATAAAAAGCGACATTGTAATTATTCTCATTATTCTATAAGTAAACGTTATTCCCTTCAAATTCAAGCCGACAAAGGTGGAATACTTTGCTCGTTTCTGAAAAAGTTGGAGGGGTCAACCTTCGTCTTCACACGAACCAATCTCCTAAAATTATCCTTGAAATATCTGAGCCCCCAAACGCTGGCCTGCTCGTAACTGGTCTCTCCCTCAATATTATTACTCCCAATATCAAGATCTCTGTAATTAACATAAGCCGCCCTCGGAGATTTCGTCACATACCTCTCCATGTAGTCATACAGCCTCCTCAGCCAATCCACGTGCAACTCTGATTCCTCCGGGTCAGCCCACACGACCACGTATTCGATCATGAATATGGTGCCCCTCCGGTGAGGAAACGGAGTTTCCGACTCTGAGAAACCGTTGAATGCCCCTCCGTAGGGGCTGAACTGCAGCTCTGCACCAAAGTCTTCCACTAGGAAATCCCATATCCCTCTCAATCCATCTATCGGGAATGGCGTGCTTACAAAATCCGATTTTGATTTGAAATACGAGCCGCTCTGTTGATTCCGTTCTAGCAGAACGTCGAGAGGCTGGTCCCGGAGCCCCGAGAAGAAGAGCTCGGATTCTATCCAGCTCATCTCGATGCAGTCGTCGGGAACTAGTCCGAGTTCGGGAAATTGCTTCTGCATTATTTGTAGGAGCTCCTGAGCCCCGCCTAGGAAGAGGGAGGTGAAAGAAGCTGCGACTGTTTTGTTCCCGGTTGTCGGAGAGATGTCGGGATGTAAGAAGATTCTTATCTGGAGGTTGTCGTCGATCTTGTCGGCGACGAACTGCCACCTGTGCACGAGCGCCGTCGCGTTGTCTTCCAACCGCCGTGTGACGTTGAAGACGGTTACTATTTCAGGGACGGTGACGAGTGCGACCTTAAATTCTAGAACAATCCCGAAGCTGGTACCGCCGCCGCCTCGGATGGCCCAGAACAGATCCTCTCCCATGGTTTTCCGATCCAATATCTCGCCCTCGACGTTGACCAGCCTGGCGTCGATGACGTGATCGGCAGCGATGGTATGCTTGCGCGACATCATGCTGTACCCTCCGCCGCTGATGTGGCCGCCGACGCCCACGGTGGGGCAGACGCTGGCTGGGAAACCAAGAGTATGGCTTTTCAGAGCCAGCGTGTGGTAAAGCTGGCCGATAGTGGCGCCGGTCTGAACCCACGCGGTTTTTCCTTCGCGGTCGATGGTGACTGACCGGAAGTTTCGCATGTCGACGATGAGGAAGGGGGTTTGAGAAGTGTAGGAGAGGCCTTCGAAATCATGGCCGCCGCTTCTGACTCTGATCGGCAGGCCGAGTTTCTTGGAGCAGTGAACCGCTGCCTGAATTTCGGACTCGTGATAAGGAGTGACGATGAGTTCCGGCCTCATCGGCGACGCTGCGGAGGCGCGGAGGTTTAGTGGGAGTAGAAGGGAGGCGTATGTTGCGTTTTGTGGGGTGTAGATGATGTCGGTGGCTGAGTTTGAGCGTTGGAATTGATCGGTGAGACATTGGAGGAAATCGCCGTAGTTTTTGTGATGATCGGCTGAATGAGCGGCGAGGAATAAAATGTTTGATAGAATTAATAGGAGTGTAATTATACGGGTAGACTCCATTTTTTGGGCGTAGACATGTTGCTAATCGGCGACCAAACCCTACCTTATATAGAGGTTAATTATCTTGAACTTTTCTCAATTGAAAATACAGTTTCGCTCACTTACCCACCGTGGGTACATATTAATATGTCCACGTACTGACATGGCAATGTTACATTGGTGGTGACGTGGTGTGTCAATTTTAATTATTATTATCACCTCTAATGTATTGCCACATCAGCTGTGGTCCTGTGGGCACATTAACACGTGTTCACGGTGGACATTGGAGCATTTCTGATTGAAAATAATATTAACATTTCAAAGGAGAATTATAGATTCAGATCCGAAAATTGAAAGATCATACAATTCTCAATCTAGGACTTGATAATATTGAGGTCCTGGACTGAGAATTATCTTTCACGTCCTGAATGAGAATTCATCTCTCTAGCCTTGAATCAATAATTAAACTATCTTTCGGGTCCTAAATTGATAATACTCTTATTTCAAAATAAATCCGACTAATTGGAAATTAATATATTATTTTCCTCTGCAAGAAAATTCTAGCATGCATGTACGTGTTCCATTATAAGTCTTCAATCCACGTAATTTTTTATAGTTTTGGGGAGAAATTCATGGAAATTTATCGTATAAATTAAGTCAATGTATTGATTTTGTATCGGATTTGATAGTTAAGTTTGACATTTAATATACGGATATGTAATAGTAAAATGTTAAATTCTGATAGAGTGCATCTCAAATTTAAAATTTATTAGTCAAATTAGAGCTTGTGCTTCATATTATTCAATTCATCAGAATTAATTTACAATATTGTTAACTTGTCTTCTCTTATCTCTCTACAAACATTTCACCATTAATTCTTGTCTATTTCATTTTAAATTTGCGTCGAGTAAATTTTGTATGAGAATAATATTAATTATATTTTGAGAAAATGGTACAATTTAATGGGATTTAATCAGTTTCTGTTCTTAAATCTTCTTTTTAATGCCTTCATCAACCAGACTTTTTTAAAGATTAAAAAAAAAGAAAAAAAAGAAAAGGTGACCACCATTTTTCTTTTACCAGAAATTAAAATCAAATAAGTATACAATTTTCAACCCCAACCAAATTAAGACTTGCGTGTACGAACGTACGATGAATATTTCATACATATATATATTTATATAATTAAGTCGATCAGTTTACGTAAACTAATTAGGCAATGATGATAATTATGTCGATTTGTCCAAATAAGGAAAATCATGGAGGCTTTTTATAATTATTAATTAAGATTAAACAATATTATCTCAAAATCATAGGACTAGAAATGCATTTTACATAAATATGAAAAATATATATACTTTGATTCCCAAATATATTTTACATATTATCCACTAAGGGGTGTGTTAAAGTGACAAGTACCTCTCCAGATGTGAGAAGAGAATAAATCTGATTCATTTATTTTCAAAATCAAGGATGTAGATTTGGTTTAAACAATTAAGAATTTTCAGCATTATTTGGGTTTTTAAGTCTTTTTGCATGAGGGACAACATCCTAAACATTATTTAATTTTTCTAAATATGAGGGGACCACATCTTATGTTACAAAAATTTCATATACGTTTATTTATTCTTAACTTTATTCTCTCACTTCCAACATTATTATAAAACATTAAATAATCATATCTCACTTAATTAAAATTATTTTTTCGTGTGTCATATATCAAATTAAAGATCGATTTATTATCTTTCAAATGAAATCCCTATTGCATATGTTTAAAATAAGATAATCGTAGTGAAAATAAGATACTGCAACTATACATGTGTTGATAATGCATAATTACAAGCTTATATAATGTAACTTACATCTGAAAAAAGAAAAAACTATGTTTTGCAAAAATTTGGTAGCCCCATCAAACATAATGCAACTAAATCGGCATATCTACTGCAAATATACAAGCTTATATAATGCAACTTAAATAAAAATAAATAAATAACTTTGTCAAAATATCAATCACACAATAAATTGTAATGTAAATTTATAGGCCTAAATAATGAATGTTTCAGGCTTATATAATGCAACTTAAATGTGGTATGGTGAATTTGGAGTTTTAAATCCATCTTCTTCTTTTTATTTAGGTAACGACTTCTCCAATTCTCTCAAAGAAACAAGAGTATAAGCTAGCAGGGGAAAGTGAAGTTGTAATTCAATTGGGTATTCGGTTGTTGGTAGGTGGGGGTATGGAATAGATTGGATTTGATGCTCTGATTCGTTTATTACTATGACTTTATGACCAATACTTTAAAATTTACAAACTAGCTTTAAGCTACATTATATAAGTATCTAAACATGCATTATTTAGGCCTATAAATTTACATTACGATTTATGGGGTGATTGATATTTGAAAAAGTTCTTTATTTTATGATTTAAGTTGCATTTTACAAACTTGTATGTTTGCATTATATAGGCTGGTTCAGTTACATTATGTTTGATAGAGCTATCAGATTTTTGCAGAATATAGATTTTTTTCAGATGTAAGTTGCATTATATAAGCTTATAAATATGCATTATCTACGTTTGTATAGTTGCAGTATCTTATTTTCACTGCAATATCTAATTTTCACTACAATTATTTTATTTGAAACATATGCAATAGTGATTTCATTTGAAAGATAATTAAATTATCTTTAATTTGATATACAATACATGAACAAATAATTTAAATTGAATGAGATATGATTATTTAATGTTTTATAAAGAAATTAGATGAGAGAGAGTATGTAGAAGAAAAACATGTGTGTTTGATAGGAAAGAGATTATGAAATTTATTGTGGTCCCTCATGTTTAACTTACCTAAATGCCCTTAATTATAATTTAAAATAAAAATAAAAGTTAAATTTCAAATTTTAAGAATCAATCTGGACCACTTATTTCTTCAAATTAAAAGGCAAGATTTATTCTCTTCTCCTATCTAAAATGGACTTGTGATAGGATCATCACTCTATCCACTAAATTATACTCCCTCCGTCCCATAACATTAGTCATGTTTTCCTTTTTCGTCTGTCCCAAACATTAGTCTTGCTTTCCTAAAATGGAAAATTAATACACACTCATTAATAAAATACTAATTTCCTCTATCTCACTCGCATTGGTATCTGTGCCGGAATGAAACAAGACTAATGATCCGGGACGGAGGTAGTATATATTTATGATAAACGTATATCGTATTATTCAAATATCTTGTGTTTTACTTTTTAGTATTCTTTAAAGTTTAAGTCGATAGATCTGTAACGCCCCCAACTGGCCTTCCCAAAATTTGGGGCGCGCTACAGTGATGTGGTACGACTTTTAAAATATTTTCGAAATAGCAAAAGATTTTTATCAAAATAACAAGTCTAAGAACTTGTAAAACATTCCTCGAAACCCGTTTTCATAAAAAGATGCAACAACGAAAGATTTGTTGTGCATCAAAGCATATGCTTAAACAATTAGGAGTTTGGTATCTCAAGCTTATTGCAAAAACAAAGGAAGGGAAAAGGAATATCGGAGGTACAGTGCAGCGGAGTGTTACGCAGTGGAGATATGCATATGAAGATGCATATCTCAAGATCTGTTCTTCCTCTATGATTGTTTGTCTTTACACCGCCGCATATCCATCCTCGCTGCTAACATGCACATTTTAAAAATAATGCTAGGGGCTGAGTACTAATGTACCCCATGAAGACATGCCCGAAAACATACATGTTTAAATATGAAAACTATGCAACTCACACAGATAAACATAGGGTTTTATTGAAAAGAACCGTGTTATCTAAATCTTTTTCATATGCGCGCGCTATCTACCATGTTATCACATCTGTTTACCGTTGTGTAACTGGAAGCTGGCCCACTTCCAAGTTACGATGAACAACTGGGAATGGATGAACCACTCAACCCACTGTCACCAATTAGTGCACTAGCCTCAGAATGTTACCTTGAGACCCGATCGATTTCAAAATCCATATTTATCTCTACCCAAGGTATCAGCACGTTAGCTGAACTACCCATAAAGCACATCAATGCTAAACAATTAAGGCATCAACCTTTTACATCAATGCTAAGCAATTAAGGCATCAACCTTGTCTTTTAATGAGATTAGCGCAACAAAATCCTGGTTCATTCTCATTAAATAATCTCTCTGACAGCATCAACCGACAGAGGTACAGATATGATGGCACAAAATAGTTTTTAAGCATATCAATCAATTTTAAACAAAACATTTTCACACTCATTTTGAAAGCTGAGCATGAAGCTTGAAAAGCATTTATTTTTACTGAAAATAGTCCCCACCTTTATTGCTTACAGAAATAGATGTCCACGTTAGATGTGGTTGAGCTGTCACATACTCTCACGTGTTCCCTTCACAAATTAACACAGTAAAACATACATAAATTAGGATGGATCGTCTAATCACAAACCAATCGGCCCTAGCTGACGTTACTTGACATTGATCAGGACCTATGACTGACAAACCAAACTGACATTCCCAACAGTTTGACATGCATCCTCGTGCCTTGATTATATTCAAACTCATTCAAACTCAATCATATATATATTAACCAATCTACGATTAACAAATCGACTCATTCAAAGCACTTTTATATTTTAAACGGCTAATCATATGCAATTAACGATGCATTAATCGACTCAATAATTTTCAACGTCCCAAATCATAATCAAGAATCATGGATATGACATGTCCTATTATTGATATTTAAGCTCATGCATAAAAAACGAGACGAATCGGATTGAAAACGGACAAAAACACATTTTTCCCCGTCCTGCGTGAGAATGGCGACCCAGCGACACGAACCCGCCGACAACCACTCCTCTCCTACAAAATCGGAAAACCCTAACTCTCCTTCCCAGCCTTCTATTGAGGAATCAGACAATGCGTTTGACGAAGAAACCGAGAGGATCTTGAAGGAACCCTTTCTCAACCCAGATTCAACCACTCAGCCCTCTCAATCCTTCGAAGACCTACCTTTGACAACCGCCGGAGAGAACCCATCTGAAGTTCTACATGAGCCCCCACTTCGCTATGCGCTGCCTGGTCAAGAAGGATTCCCCATTGACGCCGATCAACCAGGAAATTTGAAGTTGATTTCTGACGCCGTCCAACAGCTTGAGGGAAAAATGCGTGAGAGGAGATCCGAAAGGATTTTTGAAGAAACGTTGAAGAAGGAGTACAAAAAGCATTCTGCCAGCCGTAGGAAGAAAGTTAAGCCGAGGAAGTTTCAAAGGAGTCTGACTGACACCCCCCATGTTTTCTCAAAATATGATGATCTTCCGGAACAATCCTTGAAGTCTGACAATGTCATGTCAGACTTTGAGTCCGGTGATTTCGACAGCTCTAGTGATGAAGACTTTAAAATGGATCCCCAAGAACCCGATCAGAAAGAAGAACAAGCTGATTCCATTGGAGAACAACCAGAAAGAAAGAAGAAGAAACCAGAAGGTGGTCCCTCATCAAGGAAACCCAAGTCAAAGCCAAAGAAGGCAGCCCCTAAGCCTCCCAAGCGACGCTCTAAATTCGAATCTCCTGACCGTTCTGAATCCCAGCGGTCAAAGAAACCCAAGATAGAGAAATCTGAATCCGTGGAGCCCTCATCTGTCAAAGGCAAAAGTACCTCTTCTTCCTCTGGTGAAGAGTCTTACTATGATATTGCTAGATCCTATAGTTTGAAGTACTATCATTGCCTTGCAAAATCGCTTAAACTGCTTTATTCTAAGAGGGAATTCAAGATTGAAAAAATGATGGATAGCTCCATGTTCTCTGCTTAAGAGATGGGGTTGCTTAGGACTGTGATAGAGTTTACCGCTTTTTGTCTGATAAGCTCATTATTTCACTCACTTATCGATATTATTTTTATACTAATTTATGTAGTTTTGTTGAGTTTATATATATATTTTATGCATGATATCAATATTAGGTGGTTTTAGGTGTGTTTTGATGTTTATGCAGGATTTTAGGCCTAAACTCACGAGAAAACCATTCCGAAAGCAGTGACGTGTAAGAGTAGCAGTGAAGAGTTTTTCCACAAGAGGAATTCGGGCTATTGGCGCATGCTAATGGATAGAGCTTTGAATTAGCTTTCCAACGCAACTGGAATCGGGTCAATCGGAGTTCGGATGAGGAAGTTATGGCCAAAATCGTGAGACCGCACAGACGGGGCTGACTTCAGTTTTCCACGTCGATCGACGGGGATGCCTCGTCGATCGACGCGGACCTCCTGGCGCGGGAAATTGGCTGAATTCGAGATTTTTCATATCTTTAGCCCTAGATTTGATATAATACACCTCCACCTCTATAAATAACCTTGTAAAATCGAGTTTTAAGCATGTTTTACTCCAGATTTCAGATTTTAGAGATTCCAAGAGTTCTAGGGTTTATGTTTGAAGACAGAGTTTTGTGGGAAGACATTCCAACCCAAGTTTTTATGCAAATCAGGTTTTATTTTTCTATGATGAATATTACTCTTAATATGTGTAACTAATCTCTTCCTCAGATTCTAGGGTTTCGAATTATCAATGTATACATGTTTGATTAATTGAATTATTTTCCCTTTCCCTTCGTAGTTTGTGAAATCTGTGCTTATTCATAATCTTGATTTGTTGGCCACATCTTAGGATTATCTAGTTGATTACTTGAGACGTAACTGTGATAGTTTTCAATCGAAAGAGATTTTCACAATATAATTTGATTTCTTGTCGTAACTGAAGGAGATTAATTGTAGGAATAAATCTGTAGATCTTTGGAGTTAGTTAATTTATCTTGAGACCGAGCGGAGATAGGTGTTGGGAAATTTGGCTAAGTTTCCCTTCCCCAGTAGATACTTGCTTAGATTCTAGTTTGGTGTTTTGGTGGATCAAATCCTAAGTCCAACCAGCGTCAGTTTGTCTCTAGAATAGCTCTAGTCTCAAATGTAAAGTCCTGTATAGGTATTTTGAGTTGTAAGTCGCAGCTGATCAAGACTCATGCTGGCTACTGTTCACCAGCATGAGATGTGCTTACCAGTTGAGAGAAGTCTCACCAGCAAGCGGCTGACGAAGACTCATGCTGACACTGTTCATCAGCATAGAGTTGAGCTATCGACTGGCTACTGTTCACCAGTGGGAAGATTTCATCAGCAGGAGGCTGACAGATCTACCAGCAGAATATGTGTTCTGGCTGACACTATTCACCAGCGGTGAAGCCACCAGTCACGGGAGATTCCAAGAGATAACATCAGACGAATTGGTAGACCTTGATTGTGCTAAGGAAAGTCACCAGCAGAGACTGCCAGCACAAAGATCACCAGTATGATCTACCAGTCGGAGGTTATCAGCAGAATTGAAGATTCGCTCTCCCGAAGACTTAGAGACAAAAAGAAGATTCGTCTGAGGAAGTAACTGACAGTGTATGACTTTAAGGAGGATACCTTAAAGTCTATCAGTTCAAGACACCAGTTCCGATTCCTCGTACTGACGAATAGAGTCGTTCTGACACAAAGAGATCTGTGTCAGATAAAGCGGTCAAAGATATGGCGCTTTCCGGAAATTCCTACCTGCCGCCTGCAGAAGGACATGCAAGGACAGAGACTTTTCCGGATGTGTCCAAACGGCTAGTATTTGAATCTGAATCTCACGTCTATAAATACGTGAGATCCAACAGCATTCAATACTCTTGACACTCTTAGCTACTCTTGCACACTCTTCTCCGAACGCTCAACTACCGAAAGTCATAAACTTTATTGCAAACAAGCAAATCGTTCGAGGCTTTTCTTAAAGCTTATCCGTGTGTTGATTTATTCAAACACGAGACTCCAAGCTTCTAGCTTGTGAGTTATTGATCTCATTTGGTGTTCTTTCTCATTCCGAGGAAGAACATAGCAGCTCTTGAGCCAGCCAGCTCCAGAGTTATTACGGGCAGTTTTGCCGCCAGCAAGAGTCAAGTTCTTGGGAGAACTAAACACTCACGTCGTCAGTGGTACCGGTGGAGGTTAAAGTGACGTGCTCGCACTCCATCCAGCTGACAAGAGTTGAAGAAGGACAAGGACCGGGAGCGGTTGATCCAGTGAACTGGTAGACGAGGCATCTACCAGCTGGAAATAGATCGTAGGAAATCTTGTACCGGATTACTCTCTTTAGTGAATTTCCAGTGCTTCGACTGGAGAGTGGACGTAGATCAGTTGATCGAACCACTATAAAATATCCTTGTTATTTACTGCTTTCAGCATTTACTTACTGATTTAAAACCCAGCACCCAAGTGCTGGAGTATAACTGAAACCAGTTTATAACTGTGCAAACTCGACTCTAAACTTTTCTAAGTCCTGAGTCATCAGCTGACCAGCCAGTTGCCAGTCAGCTGAATACTCAGTTGCCAGTTGACTTACCAGCTGACAAGGTCCCAGTCAGCTGTGTAACCAGCAGAGTGCAAGAAACGAACTTACGTATTTTCCGCTGCCAAAGTATACCCTGATATCCGGGACCAACAAGTGGTATCAGAGCGGACGGTTCTTACAGACCGTTCGTTTCTGTGTCGCTTAGGACCGTGATCCACGTTTCCTTGCACTCCTGTTTGTTTGTCTGTTTGTCTAGCTCAGGTACTTCAAGATGAATATCCCAAAGCTAATGGACTACAAGACGGAGAAGCACTCTATATGGCGAAAGAGGACGCTTATCTCCCTGAAGAGCATCCATCCAGACATGAAAGATGTACTGGAGACAGGGCCAATAGAGATCACCAAGATTCAGCATCAGCTGGGAGATCGTCCAGCTGCGGTGGTCCCAAAGCCCCAAGATGAATGGAATGCTGAAGACAGAAAGCGGAATCAGCTGGATTCCATTGCACATGAGCTGATCCTTGCGTGCCTTCCAGAATTGCTGATGGAGGACGCACTGCGGTTTGATACTACTAAGGGAGTATGGGATTTTCTTGATAGTTTATGTCAAGAAACTGACCAAATGAAACGCAACAAATTGCAGGTTGCGGTGGATAAATATGAGTCCTTCCAGATGCTGACTGGAGAAACCATCAAGGAGATGGAGGCGAGATTCAACGCCATTGTCAGCGAGCTGAAGTCCTTGGGCAGGGAGTACGAAAATGCTGATCTTAACTCGAAGATCCTGTCCAAGATGCCGAAGGAGGATTGGTTTGTGAAAACCACCGCACTAAAGGAGAAAGATTTATCCAAACTAACTCCTAAAGAAGTGTTTGCTCAGTTGCAGGCACATGAATGGGATATCCAGATGGTGAATAAAAACGAGGCTATCAGGAATGTTGGATCCCCCAGCGTTAAGGCTCAGGACGAAGCTTACTTCGTCAAGAAGGACTTCAAGCGGATGCCCAAGAAGCCCTTCCATGCTGACAGGCCTGCTGGGCAGACCAACCAGCCGAAGGAGATCCCATCCACTTCAGGATCTTACTCCAAAAGTGGCGAGAGCTCTATCGCTGAACTTGAGCAGCAAATGAAACGACTGGCCGTCCTACTGGAAAAGGCTAAGTCAAAGCAGGGAGTCTCTTCAAGCTCAACTGACGGGAAATTCGTCAAAAGAGCTCCTCGTGCTTGCTATCAATGCCAATCCCCTGACCATTTAAAATTTGAATGTCCACAGGTGGACAAAACTGAGAGGGAACGGCTGAAGAAGCTCTTTGAAGAGCGTGCCTCCAGGGCAGTTGCCAAAGCCATGCTGACGAGGACTGAAGTTCCTGATATCCCCGACCATGATGATGGGGAATACGAGTCAGATGGAGAGTCTGAAGAAGAAGCTCTTCTGGCATTCATGGCTGCTCTAGGAGAAGTGTCAGCTGAAGAAGATGCTGACAAGGAAGAACATCTGGCATTGACTGCTGATGATGAGGTACAATCAGATCCTCAATTGCATATCATGCCTGTTCAAATCATAGACGATTCTGAGTCGCATTGCTCCGACTCAGAAGATGTCACTTTAGATGTTCTTCAGAATGAGTTCTTAAAATTTTATGAAATGAAAAATGTTTTAGCTGGCGAAAACACTTCGCTGAAAAATCAAGTTTCCATTTTGACCAGTGAGATTGAAAAATCTAGGTCACTCAGCGAAGAGCTAGAAACTTTGAAAAAGGCTCATTTCGACTTGCTCCAAGATTTTCAAAGTACAAAAACTGAGCGAGATAACCTTCACAGTCTCGTTCTGGAGCAAGAAAATAAAATCAATTTTCTAAACAAGGGCTCTAAGGATTTAGAGGCAGCTCTAAGTCATTGGAGAAAACCTTATGATAAATCCGGGTTGGGATTTACAAATGATTCGAGCATAAACCAACCCAATGCTGGTAAGGGTAAGGGCAGAATGGTAAATGAGTCAGCACCAGCTGGTGCTGCCAGCATACCTCGTATGGCTTATCAGCAAAGGAATCATCAGCCCAGATATAGAGGTGAGTCATCACGACAACAACCTCGACTGGCAAATTCCTCTGCTGACAAGACGCCAGCACACCCTAAGAAGCTACTAAGCCAAAATATTCCAAGGCAAGGAAGTCAGCACCAGCAGCCAGTGGAACCCGACAGCCAGCACCAGCTGTCCAGAGGTACCACACACAACCTTATAAGTATGCCAGTTGCCAGCATACTTACAAGGGGTCCCACTCTCAGCAGAATACTGAGAGAAGGACAATTCCCGATAGGAGGAATACCTATCGGAGGCCTGAGCCCAATCAAATGTTTTCATCAAGGGCTAGGAAGGCTAACCACCGTGGTCCACAGTTCCAAAGACCACCAAGGCAGCACAAGCGGTCGGAAAGAAATTTCCGATCTCCTCAGAAGAAGAATACTTCTAGAGGAACTGCACACACAGCCACACCTTCCAAAAACAATTCCATGCATTATTTTAAGAGGAAGGGAAAGGCTACAAGCAATGTCAGCAAGGGTAACACTGAGCTGAAGATTACTCAAATCTGGATTCCGAAAGGAATGTTCCAGAGATCTAACCCTGCAGGACCCGCTGATGATCGGGGACCTAAATGATTTCATTTTTCTTGCAGGAACAGGATCATGCATATCAGCTTCAGAGGTCGAGCGAGTGGATCATTGACAGTGGTTGCTCCGCTCATATGACTGGTGAGGAGTTCTTGTTTTCGGAGCTCACCAAGGTCAGAGGACCTCCAGTTATTTTTGGTGATAACTCCAAGGGCAGAGTTATCAGCAAGGGATGCATAGAGAATGATGATGTGCGTATTGTCAACGTGTCCCTTGTTACCAACCTGAAGCACAACCTCCTGAGCATCAGCCAGCTGTGCGACAATGGTTACACCATTGTGTTTGACAAATCCGGGTGCCAAATCAAGAATGAAGAATCTGGCGAGACCAAGCTGAAAGGTGTCCGCAAAGGAGGGTTGTATGTCGTTGACTGGCAAAGCGGGAAGACTGATACATGCTTTGTTGCCACCAGTTCCATGGAGACCAACTGGCTGTGGCACAAAAGGTTAAGTCATTTGAATTTCAAAACTATTAATTATCTAACCAAGCATGATCTTGTAGATGGTCTTCCCAAGGGCGGGTTCAAGAAGGAAGGGATTTGCAAGGCCTGCCAGCAAGGCAAACAGACCAAGAAATCCTTCAAGAGCCAGTCGCCAGTTCACCCTAGTACCAGTCAGGTACTCGAGCTGTTACATATGGACCTGTTTGGACCAGTAACGCCGCAAACCATTGGAGGAAGACGATATTCGCTGGTGGTAGTCGATGACTACTCGCGCTATACATGGGTGAAGCTTCTCAGAACAAAGGATGAGGTGAAGGTGATTCTTCCAGAGTTGATCATCCAAGCTCAGAAGCAGAGAGAAGCTGTCGTGAAGCGAATTCGTTCGGACAATGGGACTGAATTCTGCAATGGTCCGCTGATGAATTTCTGCGCGGAGGCCGGAATCAAGCATGAGAGATCTACTCCAAGGCAACCACAGCAGAATGGACTGGCAGAACGTAGGAACAGGACGCTGAAGGAAGCAGTCCGATCCATGCTGGCTGAGTCTGGTTTGGGTCAGAGTTTCTGGGGAGAGGCGTTGGTGACTGCTTGCTATACTCAGAATAGGAGCGGGATCAACGACAGACTTCAGAAAACTCCCTACGAAGTGTACTTCGGTCGTAAGCCTACTTTAGCTCATCTTCGTGCATTCGGTTCTCCATGTTATATCCATAATAATGGGAAGTCGAAGTTAAATGCTTTCTCTCCTAAGGCTGATGAGGGTGTGTTTGTCGGATATGGACACCCCTCTCACAAGGGCTATAGAGTATTTAACAAGACGACCCAGCTTGTGGAAATAACATGCAATGTTATTTTTGATGAAGCTACTTTAGTGCGCAGGACCTTACGCCAACTGGCTGAAGATGTTCCTGAGGTCAATGATGTCAATGACCAGTTGGGCAGGAATTCTTCCAATGCTCAACCAACTGGTTCGACTAGACCGATGAATGGATCATCTTCACAACCAGTTACCTCAGGTGTCCATCAGCAACCTGAGAGGGTCGGTGATGCAAATGACCTTGCTGAGACCTTACACTCAATCTCCCTGAGTGGACCCAGTAACAATCTAGGGGGAATCCCTACTGGCCTTTTTGAAGAAGAAGGCAGTGATGGACCAGCTGGAGAGGATGTTCCAGCTGATGCTGACAACATTGGTGGAGATTCAGACAACCAGTCAGAAGATGATGCTGATGAAGTTGTTCCAACTGGTGAAGGTCCAGCACCAGCTGATGTTGCAGCTCCGACTGGTGGAAATGTGGAAGCACCAGTCGCCAGGACAGAAGAACCTGTTTCCCAGCCGGCACCAGCGGTCGCTGGTCCTCCCAAATGGCTGAGGGATCACCCATCTGATGCTATTCTCGGTGATCCGGAAGGTTCTGTCCAGACCAGGCACGGCAGAGCGCTTTTATCTTGCTTTATCTCTCAGATGGAACCTACGTCCATCAAAGATGCGCTCGAATCTGCCGATTGGATCAATGCCATGCATGAAGAGCTTGCGGAGTTCACTCGCAACAACGTTTGGGACTTGGTAGAGAGACCATCACACCAATCAGTGATCGGCACCAAGTGGGTTTTCAAAAACAAGCGAGATGAAGATGGCATTGTGGTCCGGAACAAGGCTCGTTTAGTCGCCAAGGGCTATAGACAGTGTGAAGGCATCGATTTTGATGAGACCTTTGCACCAGTTGCAAGAATGGAGGCGATACGGCTGTTTTTGGCCTATGCAGCGTATCACGGCTTCACGGTGTTCCAGATGGACGTGAAGAGCGCATTCTTGAATGGCGAGCTAAAGGAGGAGGTATATGTAGAGCAACCTCCTGGATTTGAAATTGGCACCAAAGTGTACAAGCTAAGGAAGGCCCTGTATGGATTGAAACAGGCGCCCAGGGCTTGGTATGATACACTATCTCAGTTCCTCACCAGCAATGGATTTCGGAAAGGGAAGATTGATCGGACTCTCTTTCTTCTCAACGATGGAGCTGACATGCTGATGGTGCAGATCTATGTCGATGACATCATCTTCGGATCCAAGAACATATCTCTCTGTGAGAAGTTTTCTCAACTGATGCAGACCTCATTCCAGATGAGTATGATGGGCAAGTTAACATACTTCCTAGGACTCCAGGTCCAGCAGTCAGCTGATGGTATATTTATCAGCCAGCGGAAGTATACCAAGGATCTAATTCAGAAATATTGCCCAGAGAAGACTAAGTCTCTAAGGATCCCGATGAGTACCAGCTGCCAGATATTTCTTGATGAGCAAGGGGAATCAGTTGATCCTACTATATACCGAGGAATTATTGGATCACTCCTCTATCTCACTGCCAGCAGACCCGACATTTCTTATTCAGTCGGAGTGTGTGCCAGATTTCAAGCTAATCCTAAGAAGTCACACATGGAAGCTGCTAAACGGATTGTGAAATATCTGAAGGGGACAGAATCTCTTGGAATATGGTATCCCAGAAATGATGAGCTTACGCTTATCGGATATTCAGATTCAGATTTCGCTGGATGCCGTATTGACCGCAAGAGTACCAGTGGTACGTGTCAGTTTCTCGGACACAAGCTGATTAGCTGGTTCAGCAAGAAGCAGCACTCTGTAGCTACTTCTACCACTGAGGCTGAGTATGTTGCCGCTGCCAGTTGCTGTGCTCAAATTATTTGGCTCAAGCAACAACTGGCTGATTATGAAGTGGACACTGGCTGTGTTCCTATTTATTGCGACAACAACAGTGCTATGTGCATCACGAAGAATCCGGTTCATCACTCCAGAACCAAGCACATAGACATTCGACATCACTTCATTCGTGATCATGTCGAGAAGAAGGATGTCAGCGTGGACTACATTCGTACTGAAGATCAACTGGCTGACATCTTCACAAAGCCCCTGCCAGAAGCAAGATTCAAGGAGTTGTGCATCAAACTCGGTCTTATGGAGATTGATGCGAGCCTTAATGATGAGGAAGAATGAGTCCAAGCTCTCATTCTGTTCTTGATCTTCTGGTGAATGCTGATTACGACTGAGTCCAAGCTCTTAGTCGTTTCACATTCCTCGTATGTTGTTTCTCAACTAGTGGTGTCTTTCAACCACAGACGATATCTACTGGCGGACTTTATCCCTAAATTGTCCAAGGAAATGAGTCCCAGCTCTCATTTCATATTGTCAGCTTTTATCTTCCGCTGAAGCGAAATTGGGTCCCAGCTGCCACCTTCTAGCAGTATTGAAGAAATGGATCCACTTCCATTTTCCAGCAGATAACTGGTGGTCATTCCCACGACTGGCGAAAATTGAGTCCAAGCTCTCAATTTGGTTTAGGTCGCCAGTCTGATCATCATGTGGTATCAGTCGTAACTGATGAGTTTGCCAGCAGGACGTGCTACCAGCAAGTGGTTGATTTCTCAAGTGGTCTCAGTTGATAACTGATGATGTATATCTACAAGGGAGTATCAGCCGCTAACTGAAGAACTTATCATCAAGTGGAGAAATGGCTCTTCAATAAGTGGTATCAGTTGCTAACTGATGAGTTTGCCAGCAGAATGTATTATAAGCATGTGGTATCAGTTGCCAACTGATGAAGAGGCCAACAAGTTAGGGGGAAGTATGCGACTGGCGTATGCTGGTGATGCCCAGCCAAGCCAGCTGTCGCAGAAATGGCGGGATTGTTCGAATCCGATGGCGTATGCGGACCTCAGAATTTAATGCGGCATTTAATGCCACATTTAATGTGCACAGTGGCTGCGCAGTCCGACTTTTGGTTTCCACCAATCACTGAGCGCCACGTCAGCTACACGGCGCGCCCCACGTCAGCACGACTGCGCACGTCGCACAGGGAAACGGGCCTGCTGATGACCGTCGATTCCCGCTTGCTGAGCGTTGATCCTGGTCGTCTGATCTTGCATGGACTCGAGTATAAATACTCGAGACTCTTCATCGGAAAAACCTTTACGATCTTTCAAGTTTTTCCAGCCCTAATCTCTCCCAATCTCAAGCCTTCCTTAAGTTTTTCTTCAGAGATTATGGCTTCATCTTCACGCCCCCCAACTGATAATCCCCCGGAAGATAACCCACCTTCCACATCTTCATCGTCTGGTGAGCCCAGACTACCAGTTGCCGAGCAGCACATGCCGACGTACACCGGCATTGTGAAGGTTGAGGATATTGACTATACTTATCCGTTCGCTCGACTGGTTCAGCTGTACAAGCCGGCGACCAGGGCTCAGCTCTCGAACGCGCAAATGAGGGCGGCGCAAGTTCAGAAAGAAAAGATTCTGAACGAGAAACTGGCCAGAAAGGACTATGGGGAGGAGCTGATCGAGATGATCGATCATGAAGGCCTCAGACAGTATCTGACGGCGGCGCCCCAGACTTTCCATCCGCACCTGGTGGCGGAGTTCTACGCACGGGCGGTGATCGCCGACGGCAGACGGTCCTTCACCACTTCGGTGTTTGGACACCTGATCACCGTCTCCCCCGAATACCTCGCCGAGATGTTCGGGCTAAGGAACGAAGGCGAGGATGTGGCTACCTACCTTCAGAACAACACCGTCGAGTTCCAGAAGCGCTGGACACAGTGAAAGAAGGCGGAGGTGACCACCTTCCGGACTGGAATGAGAAAGTCTGAGATGGACGAGTTTTGGCAGATGGTGTGCGACATAGTCGTACGAATGCTGCAGTGCGAAGTGGGGTCGTACGCAGAGCTGAGCATCCGGAAGTTCTCCGTGATGAGTGCCCTTGCTGATGGGATTCAAGGGAACTGGGCCGAATTCCTTTACGGCCGGCTCCTGGAAAACGTCGACAGAAACATCGACGTTCCGACTAAAGGGAGTTTTGCTCACGCCGTATCTTTCGGGCTGAGAGTAAGCCGCCTACTGGAGATGGAGTTGGGTGATGGGGTGGACCAGGGTGAGCAATTGGTCAGTTCGGACTTCATCCCTCCGACCAAGGAGCAAGCCAAACTCCCCCGCCCAGACTACAAGAAGCCCAGGAGGCTGAAGGGGAAGACCTCAGTGAACCCTTCTGAGGGTGTCTCTGATGATGATGAGGTGGATGAGGGCGAGCAACTGCCAGTTTTGGCTCGTCCGCTGACTGAAGAAGAAAGGGTTACGCTCAAGCGCCAGCGAGAGACTGAGCATCTCTTCGCCCAGCTGGGAGATGCAGTGGAAACAGCCACTGGCATCCATCCCCGGGACATCCGCATCGTCCCTACTGACGAGCCATCCCAGAAAAAGTCCAAGAAGACCTCCCGCAAGAAGCCTAAGACTTCTCAGCATCAGCAGCCGCATCAGGCACTGGTTCTTGGTCCAGCTCCAAGGAACATACTGGGACAGACCCAGGAGGAGCAGCTGGAGATTATGACCCGGAAGAGGAAGAGGGTCCAAACCAGAGCTCAGCTGGTGATGGAGCAGGCTAAAAAGGAGAGAAGTGCCTCCATTGTCAGGAGGAAGCAAGCCAAGGCAAGGCTGAAGGCCTTGGCAGCCCAGCGAAAATTAGAGGCTGAGCTGGCAGCCCGCGATGAAGCCTATGCCAAGGTGCAGGCTGAGCATGAAGCCAGGCGCCAGGAGGAGCTGGCTGAACAGCTGAGGCTGGCAAGCAAGGGCAAAGGAAAGGCTGATGAAAGTCCAAGTGCCAGCCCACCAGCTTCCCCACCACCAGGCGAGATTTTACCAGAAAATACATATCAGCGCCTGCTGGTGATGGGAGTCGACGAGGACATCATGTCCATAGTCGAGCACTACCAGCCGGATGAGGAAGAGGCTGGGAGCCCGCTGGCTGCGCAAGGGGATGCCAGCGGAGGCGGAGTTACCGAAGAAGGCCCGCTGGCAGTGCAAGGGGTTGCCAGCGGAGGAGTTGATGAGCGGGCGACCACCCCGGAAAAACTGGCGGAGGAGAAGGAAGAGAAGGAGGCAGAGAAGGAAGAAGAGATGGATGTGGAGACTGGTGCAAGGACTACTGGGAAGGCTCCCATTGTTATTTCTGATGATTCTGAAGACGAGGAGCCACCAGTTGTCCAGCACTCCACAATCCAGAGGATGGAGCCCAGGAACCTGTTCCCAGATTTTGCAAAGGAAGGGAAGGCTCAGCTCGGTCGTCAACAGTCCCAAGGAGCCTCAACTTCTGGACGACCAGCGACATCCTCACCAGCACAGCCTCGACGTGCTGATTCGCGACCACGACGTGACATAACCGTCAGCGTCCTCAATTACAACGTGGTCGACGATGATGACTATGAAGAGATGGTCAATGGACCCCATCGGTGGGAGTTACGCGGGGAAGAGGCCTTCGACACCTCTCAAGTGCCTGACTACAGTATTCTCAACATCATTCCCCTCCGCGAACTCCCCCACCAGTCGGTCTTAGCTTCCCGCATCCAGGACTGGTGCCTGCCCCTGAGGCCGATGGAGTTCTACAACCGTACTCTGTATGAGTACGCAGAAAATATCACAGTGGAGGTCGAGGATGCCGTTGATTTCGACATGTTCAATGACTTCCGGTATCTGTGGTTTGTCAACCCGACCCTGTACTGTGAGCTGCGGAGATGGAGGATCTTTGACCGTGTGGAGCGGTATCTCACGGTGGAGAAGCGCTCAGTTCTGTACGCTAGGCTGGGGCTGCAATACTGGAGGAATGAAGAGGACTGGGCGAATGAATTCATGGATACATTAACTGACGAGCCAGAGCCCTTGTCCCTTAGGCGTGTCCGGCGGCGAGTGCAGAAGATTCTTGATTATCGCCTAAGGACTGGCAGTTCAGGACTCCCGCAGCCAAGGCGTGTCCGAGTGCCCTTTCTCCAGTTCCACCGCACCAGCCGGGGCTTTCAGGTGGTCTACGCTCTCCGAAGGATCCGTATACTGATTGCCCTCCCACCGCTCCTCCTCTACTTTGCCCGTCTGTTCGATATGGCAGCCACTGAGTTGCTAATTGATCATGTGGTGGAGGAGGATCCCTCCCGCAGCAGATGGCTGGTCCCTGCAGTCGCTGGTGCTCCGATTGTTGTGGAGCTGGAGCACATCGACTGGCAGGTGATGGAAGTCGATGCAGAACAAGTCCCACCAGCATCAGCTGAGGTGCTGGTGGAGGAATCAGCTGAGGTGTCAGCGTCAGCAGCAGCAGCACCAGCAGCCGCTGCAGAGCAAGTTGTGGATGGGGCATCTGGCGCTGATATAGTGATGGCTGAAGCCTCATCTGTTGAGCCCCCCACTTCGATGGCCCTGTCAGCAGAGCCTCTTTCCGAGGTCCATCCGCCTGCGCAACTGGTTGCTCTCATTGATGCCAGGATGGACCAGCGCTTTTCTTCCTACCGAGCAGAGATGGCGCAACAAATGGAGGCTTTCACCTCTGGGGTGAACTCCTTTTTGGCGCGGATCCAAGAGGGGGAAAGGGCGCGAGCAGTCGCTGATGAGGAGAGGGCTCGGCTTGCTGCGGAAGAGCGTCGCATTGCTGCTGAGGAGCGTTTGAAGAGGGAACAAGATATGG
>JAPKLW010004179.1:369-29907 GCA_026898455.1 Plectranthus barbatus
CGTTGATGACATCATCTTTGGCTCAAAGAATCAAGCTCTCTGTGACAAATTTTCCAAGCTAATGATGAGTAATTTTCAAATGAGTATGATGGGAAGAATGTCCTATTTTCTTGGACTTCAAGTTCAACAATCAAATGAAGGAATTTTTATCCATCAAAAGAAATACACGCGAGATCTAATTGCTAAATACTGTCCAGAGAAATCCAAGAGCTTAAGGATCCCCATCAGCAATGCGTGATTGGCAGATCTGGAAAAAGAAGGAGAAGCTGTGAATCCTACCTTATATCGAGGAATCATCGGATCTCTGCTATATCTTACAGCCAGCAGACCCGATATATCATATGCTGTGGGACTATGTGCCAGATATCAATCCCAACCGAACAAAACGCATCTAGACACAGCAAGGCGAATAATCCGTTATTTGAAGTGCACAGAAGGCTTAGGAATTTGGTATCCAAGAGCCGACAGTCTAGCCCTGAGTGGTTATTCAGATTCTAATTTTGGAGGATGCAAAATCAATAGGAAAAGCACCAGTGGTACATGTCAATTCCTTGGTCACAAATTGATCAGCTGGTTTAGCAAAAAGTAGCACTCGGTAGCAACATCAACCACCGAAGCAGAGTATGTAGCAACTGCTAGTTGCTGTCAGCAAATTCTATGGATTCGACAACAAGTTCAAGATTATGACATCTCTCCTGAATGCGTACCAATCTACTGTGATAACAATAGTGCTATGTGCATCACAAAGAATCCAGTACATCATTCCAGGACAAAACACATTGACATCCGACATCACTTTATCCGTGACCATAAAGAAAAGAAGGATATTGATATTCAGCGAATATGCACTGAGGATCAAATAGCAGACATCTTCACTAAGCCCCTTGCAGAGGCAAGATTCAAAGAATTATTCATCAAATTAGGCATGATGGAACTAGATATTGCTGCGGATGAATGAGATGCTATTCTCACTCTTACTTTCAGCAGCTTATGGGAGATGTTACTATATGTAGTCTGCTAAGCTAATGGCGAATGACGGATATGCCCCTTCCAAACTTCAGCAGATAAGTTGTTTCAGCAAAATATGAAGGAATAAAGATCACAACTATATTCTGTCATGAAGAAACATCAAAAGATCGACATATTCATATATTCATCACCAAAAGAGGAACATGCCTTGAGGCAGATATTCATTACAAAAGAAGGACATCGCACTATCAGTCCAACAAAAGAGGAAATACAGATCTACTACGGAATTCATTCAGAAAGGCGACACTGGCTTATAAGGATAGAAATCAGCTCCTTGAAGGTTGGATGGACCGTCAGCAATTTCTGGAAAATACTTCTCCATCAACCAGCTGAGCTGCATTCCATTCCGCAGAGGCACGAACGGATGAAGCTTGACAGCTTCCCAGACATTCTTGAAGACGTATCCGGCCCATTCAACAGAGGCAAAATCATCCATGGCCATCATCACCTGCCAAACAGATCTTGAGAAACAAAGATCATAAGGCTCCTCTCCAAGCAGGATTCCATAGGCAATGCGGAACATGACCCAATATGAAGTCTGGAGGCCAGAGGCAGGAACTTCAGGGCTGAAATCAAAACGAGGAGAATGACGCCATTTCTCCCATGCTAGCCACTCTGGAGCCACTTCCTCTGCAAGATAGTCCTCTACAGACAACGGACCTCGAGGAAGCCCGAAATCAACTGCAAAGGTGTCAGGGGTCCAATGGACAAGCTTATCAGGGAACACCCCATAGATTGCGTTCGGTTCCACATGGCAATCACTGAGGAAATCCCTCAACACTTTCTCTTGAAATCGGTGAGGAGTAGCACACACAAATTACGAAAGCCCCCCCCACTGCAACGAAGACATGATCTTCACAGCCACATCCCAATCATCTATATAATACCTATCCAGACCTGGCTCATCCAGAATCAGATTGCGTCTGATATCTATGGTTCATGGAGGAGAGGCCATGAGTGAATAAATGGACCTGACTTTCTTGAGGAAAAGAAGATTGAAAGTATGAATGAGGAAAGAAGGATAATTGAGATGTTTGGATAATCTCAAACGGAGGTATTTATAGAGACTTTCCCATTTATGACGCGAAGAAAGAGAAAAATCTGTCTGAAGATCGCAATGATTCACCTCTTGGAATACGAAACATCTCTAATAAAGGGATCGACGTGTATGCATGGGAAGTTAAATCATTTTTTCCAGCAATAGTTTGAAAGGAGTATTGAAAAGTTCGAGGATCTCATCATCACATTTTTCAAATAAGAGTTCTCAGAGACTCAGCAGATCTTCAGAAGTTGCTAAAAATTAGAATGCTGAGAAGGACCATCCTCTATCAGCGTCCTTGAACGGCTGCTAGTTCAAAAACAGAACATATCCGAAATCGAGGCGGGATGACTCAAATTCAAACTTGATGGGACCCGATAAGGCATAATTAATGCATGCAAACGGCGGCATCAACTAAGGAGACGCCACGTCAGAAGCACTTGAGTGTTTCTCGGAGCATGGGAAGCTATATGGAAAGATGCGTTTATTTTGAATCGTTGATCTAACACTTCGCAGACTTTCCCTCAACCGTTAGATCTCACATTCAAAATTAACCCTACCTTTGCTCTGATCACTGTTCATTTTCTTCTCATTTTTTGAAAGACAGAGCAAAATCCCCAATTATAAAGTCTCCGTATTATTTGAAAATTTTTTACTTCAGATTCTCCCCCACAGACATGGCCACAGACTCTATAACCTCATCATCCCAGAAATCTACCTGTCAGAACCATCGCGCTGAAACTAATGAACCACCTCCCTTCAATTTTCCACCAAATTCTGGAGAACCCTTACATATGCGGCATGCACCAGGGTTTACTGGGATTCTAAAGAAAGAAGATGTTGATGATTCGATATCGTATGGACAACTTGTTATGATGGCTCGGAAGAAATCCCAAGCCGGCCACACAAAAGAGCAGAGGCGTTTGGCTCAAATCATGAAGGATCGCATTCTGTATAAACGTCTTGCTGCTGAACATATCCCAGATTGGATAATGGATATTCTCGATAGCGAACAGGTAACCCAATACTTATCCGCTGAACCTATGCATTTTCATCCGCATATGGTTTCTGAATTTTATGCCAGAGCAGTCATGAGTGAAGATGGAAAATCTTTTAAAACCTGTGTTTATGGAAGTATCATTGAAGTAAGTGCCGAAGTTCTTGCCAAAACCTTTGGTCTTCGGAATAAGGGGGAACATATATCTCATTACAAAGTAACGGATTATGATGAGATGGAAAGACGTTGGAATTCATGGAAGAAGCCTGAAGTAATGAAGGATAGGAAAGGTCACGAGATCACATTCCGGGCTGCCACACCCATTAACACCCTACAGGATGAATTTAAGATTCTTGCCGAATTGGTGATCAAGATGTTCCAATACGACGCCGGATCATATTCTGAACTTTTTGCTAAGAAATATGCAGTAATGATGGCTCTCACAGACAAAGTGAAGGGAAATTGGGCTGAGTTTTTCTTTGAACGATGGGCAGAGCACGCCAAGAAGAACGACCACATGTCTGTGGATGGAACTTTTTCATCAAATGTTAATTTTGGGTTGAAAATAAGCAAGTTTCTGGAATTGGTCATGCATCCAACGAAAATTGATCAAGGAGTGAGGTTGCTCTCCACTGATTTCATTCCAATTACACGAAAAGCAACCAACCCTCTTGATTTCAAGAAACCAAAGAAGCTGACTGGTAAATCTATTGTGGATGCGGACAAGCCTACTTCGGATGAGGAAGTAGACGAACGTTCCTTGGGCGAACAAGTATTGCAGATAACATCATCTATCTCTGCTGAGGAAATAGCAGTATTAACTCAGAACGCTGAAATGGAGCAGTGCTTTAAGCAGCTTGATGATATTGTAGCTCTCGGAGAGATACCGACCGAACAGATTGAGGAGATTATGGACCAAAGGGCCGCACTTCAGCAGCCACTCGTGATTGGTCAACTTGCTGTTCCAATCTCTTCTGAACAACAAAAGGATATTGCTCCCACCAGAAACAGAAGGTCTAGTCGTCAGCGCCTACGCAAAACTGCTGAGTTAGTCGCTGTCACTGCTGACAAAGTACCTGATTCACCCCTATCATCTAAAAGTTTTGATGAACGTGTGAAAGGCATACGTGAAGCTAAAAGAAAGCGTGCAGAAAAAATGAAGGCACAGGAAACAAATGAATACAGAAAGGAGATGGATAGAATCACATTCGAAGGAAGGGATCTGAACTTCGAAAGAGTAAAAAGATCTCATCTAGAAAGAGAGAATCAAAAGGAGAATACTAGTCAAACACCCGATGAGGAAGCTGCTGAAGAGATAAGCAGAGCAGCAACGAAAGGGAAGACAAAAATAGACTCTACTTTGACAGAAATAGAAATGGATAACTCTATTGTAATTAGCAACACTACCAAGATTACAACTGCAGCAGACGACATGACTGATAAAAAGCTAGATACGCTGATTCAATCTGGCGTTTTCAATGCCACAAGACACTCCAAAGGCAAATTGGTTCAATTTCGCGAACCCACTGCTACAACTTATCAAGGGAGTAGCTCAGAGGAGGACGCCCCACGATTAGAGACAAGTGATATACATCCCAGAGATAAGGATGCAGGGCTATCAGAAATCTCTAAGGAAAGCGCTGATACGAACATGCCTACTGCAGAGCATGTTGCCAAGGAAAACACTATTGAGACTGAATCGGAGCAAATCACTGAAGAAACAGAGAAAGACACTGCTAAAGAATCTACTGCAGTTGACGATTCTATGAAAACAACTACTGCAGCTGACGGTTCTGTGAAAACAACTGCTGAAAAATCTACTACAGCTGATGAAACTATGGCAGATGTTGCTGAAGAAGTCCATACTACAATAGAGATGACAGTCAATGCAAGTAATGAAGATCGAGCAGAAGAGGCAATAGAAGAATAAATCTCCTCTGCTGGATTTTTGAACGAATCCACCTGCTCATCAAAATCTGATTCTGAGGGGGAATCTATCGAGGTATTTGATGCCAAAACTCTACGAAAATACCCCACTTTGAGAAATGAACAACTGAGGATTCCATTTGATGGATTACCTGGCAAACTCTTTCGCTCACGAAGAGTAGCACACTGGTGTGCTGCTGTCTCGATTAATGAAGATATGAATGCTGATCTCCGAGATTGAAGTGATGAGATCTTAGCCTTCGTAGAGCAAGAAGTAAATAGGGACATTGCAGGAGTCTTCTATGTTGAGATTCACGAAGAAACAGAGGAAGGCAGAGTGCTTGGTACTCAATTTCGACGATGGAAAACTTATGACTACATCATGCATGAACTCTGTTTTGAGGAAAGGATGATTATTATCGCTAGAAAAGGTCTTAATTTCTGGCGTTCCGAAGAAACCTGGGCAAATGAGTGGATGGACCAGCCCTCCTCACGAAGCAATATACTGATCAACAAGTCATTGCTCGATTGCAAGCCATCCGCGCTCACAGGAAGTTTCTTCCATCTCAGACCCTGCCCAGATCACAATTTGCTCCAGATAAGAAGTCCTTGGCCCACATGGAACTAACCAAATGACAAAGGGCTGCAATGGTTGCTTATCGGAAGCGGAAAGCTGCTTATGAGAAGAAGTTGCGAGTTAGAAGTCTCGAACTAACCGCAATCGAAGAAGAGAAAGAAAAGGAGGCCAGAAGACAAGACTATCTCAAAATTATTAACTTTCAGAAAGAATACACTCGAGCCGTGACCTCACTTCCAGTCTCTGAAACTCAAGGTTCTGACTCAAATCTCGATCAGAATATAGTAAGTGAGTCCATGGAAGTAGATACCAATGTGGTCCTTGACGTTGCCACACAAAGAGTTGAAGTAGCAGCTCAAGCATCTGCAATTGTTACAGTGGAAAGAGAAGATGGTGTAGCTCCTACATTAGTAAGCGGTACTGAAATAGTTGTCTCTGACAATCCCATTGCCGCCGAACCAGTCCAAGTAAGCTTCCAATCTCTTGTGAACATACTTCATAACGCCCTACATCAACGCGATATCCAGCAAGCCAGATTCAATGAAGAGGTCCTGAAAGAGGTTGTTGATGTCCGATGAGGAATCTCTGAAGTGAAAACCTCTGTTTCCGAGGTTCAGCAACAAGTTGGTCAAGCCGCTACCAAGATCACACATGTAGAAGAAACCGTGTCTGCAGTACAAACAAATGTGATGACTCTCAGCGTCGATCTTGATGCACACAAGTCTTTCTCCACTTCTGTTTTGGATGCTCTCAAAGAGGGGGAAGAAAGAAGGATTGCTGAACAAGCAAGGATAAAAGCAGAGGAAGCTGAGCTGCTGCTGAAAGAAAAAGAGTTTGAACTTGCAATGATGGAACGAAGGATGAAGTTAGAAGAACAATAGAGAGAAGACCAACGAGCACGTATTGAACAGATGGAGAAACTAATGGCCATAACGATAAAGAAAGTTGAGTCTCTTGAGAAGCCAAAACCTCCACCAGATGCTCAGAACTAAGGTCACTCTCTATCATCTTCTTTACCATGATTCTGAAATGATTTCTCTAAACTTGTAATTGCAAAATCATATATGAAATCATCAGAATCATGACAAAATCTTATTCTCTAAATTCTGATTTTCCGAGTGTGAACATAGTTGAAATACACTTTCTGTGTACTCAACGAATCAGAATCCGGAAAGATAAACCAGGGATGTTTAAATGGTTGCTGAATGATTTGCTTGTAATAATTTTTTTTAAAAGACTTAAAGCAAAGAAAGACTCTGAGATAGTATGTCTAGAAATTTCCTTATAACTCAGAACTTTTAAGCTAAGTCTCAGCAATCCCTAATAAGCTTTGATCGCACCAAAAAGGGGGAAATTGTTGGGAAAATATTCATGAATTACCCTTAGGATCTCATTGTAAAAGGTTTTGTTGGATCAAACCTTAGTAGATGGTCGATCATTGCTGAACATTAGCATAGCTAAGCAACTTATGTAATGTCCTGTATAGGGTAAACATCGAGTTGTAGTAGAATAGGATGCTTGGAAGTATCTCAGCAAACATCAAAGAATGCTAAAGGAGGACTACCAGCAATAACAGAATGCTGAGGAGTCAGCATTTGACAAACACGTCCTAAACTGCTGATGATGCTAGCAAACCAAAGTCAGAATAGCAGACAAAGCACTTGCTGCGCACTAAGTCCAGAAGTATGCTGAAAGAGATCCAGCATCCCGTACCAGTAGAAGCGCAGCAAAGCAAACCTGAACAACTGCTACACCGCCATTCTGACCAACATGCAACAATTAGCCATGTCAGAAGTAGGACGAAAAAGCCTGTGCAAAAGCAGAAAAGTTAGTAAAAAGCTACCTACATTTAAGGAGAAAGATCCGTTGTGTCTAAACGGATCTGTCGACTCAAACTTCGAGGACACGGCTATAAAAGGCAAGTCAAAGGAAGATGCAGGTACTGCTCACTCTCAAACCAAAACTCGATATACGAAAGATTCTAAAAAGCAAAAAAGGCAAGAGAGCAGTCAGTTGGAAGGTATAATCCAGAGATATCAAAAGGCCTTCCACATTCTGAGTGTCTCACTACACGTCTGACATTCTTCTGAGAGATTCTTGAACTGGTTCAAGAATCTTCAATTATTGGGATCACTTTCTTTTTAAGGAAAGCATCCAACAGTCAATTTCTTTTGAAGAAATTGATTAAGGCGGGCATTGAAGCCGAAAACACACGATAGTTCGGAGGGAACTTTAAACTCTTCCAAGCGAGTGGTGAAAGCGAGTTTTACGAAGGTGCGCCCTTGACTCAGCCGAAGCCACACCAGGAAAGTCCGGAGTATTGGAAGATAGTCGTAAAGTAGACAGACCTATCGATGGCTGATTGCTTAACAGGAAAGGCAACTCTTTGTACACTGTATACTTCCTAGTAAAATTCTTAGCGATTCGGCTAAGGAGTGGACGTAGATCATTTGATCGAACCACTATAAATTGTATGTTGTCTTGTTGTTACTGCTTTCCGAGCTAGTATGTTTTTAAAACCTAGTGACTATGTTGCTAGTGTATAACTGAAAAAGATAACCTAAGTAAACTTTAACTAACATAGAGTTGAGAATAATCTAAATACAAGTAAACGCAATCTATTCTGCTGCACTTCGTGTGTATACTTTATTGTAACCACGACGACTCTGATCATAAGGGTCCAACAACTTCTTTTGAAGCTTCAGAAGCTGCCACATATTCTACTTCCATGGTGGAGTCAGCAATGCACTTCTGCTTTGCACTCTTCCATGATATGGCCCCACATCCCAATTTAAATAAAGAGCCAAAGGTGGACTTCTTTTCATCTCGGTCTGCCTAGAAATCCGAATCCGTATAACCTACAGGGCACAACTCCTCACACTGATAGACGAGATAATAGTCTATAGTCCTTTTCAAGCATTTGAGTGTGTGCTTTACCGCGGTCCAATGCGCCTGTCCAGGGTTAGACTGATATCTTACTACCATGCATGCAGCGAAGCAGATAACTGGCCTTGTACATAGCATTGCATACATGAGACTCCCCACGACCGATGCATATGACACGTTGCTCATCTCATCTTTCTCCTTTTGTGTTACCGGACACTGATCTTTGGAAAGATGTACGCCATGTCTGAAGGGTAACAGACCTTTCTTGGCAGTTTGCATGCTGAAACTGGCAATCACAGTATCCACATATGAAGCTTGAGTCAAGGCCAACATCCTTTTCTTGCGCTCCTGCAAGACTTTTACCCCTAGTATGTATCCTGCCTCCTCAAGGTCCTTCATATGAAATTGTTCAGATAACCACCCCTTTAACCCGACAATACTTCCACATTACCACCAATTAGGAGAATATCATCTACATAAAGTGCAAGGAACACCACGCTTCCGCTGACACATAGACTGTACATGCAACTCTTATTTGAGCATTGTAAAAATCAATATGATTTAATCACTTCTTCATAACGTAGATTCCATGACTGTGAAGCTTGCTTGAGTCCATACAGTGACTTCTTGAGCTTTCAGACCCAATGCTCTTCACCCTTCGACACATATCCTTCTGGATGTTGCATATAGATGTCTCGACCTTCTTTAAGGTACCCGTTCGGAAATGCAGTTTTGACATCCATCTACCGAATTTCTAGGTCCATAGGTGCTGCTATGGCTAGGAGTATTCAAATGGACTTAAGCATGGCTACCAGTCAGGAGGTCTCGTCATAGCCTACACCTTCTTTCTGACTATAACCTTCGCCACCAACCTTGCTTTGAAAGTTGTAATTTCACCATTCGCTCCTTTTTTTATTTTGTATACCCATTTGCACCCTATGGCTCGATAGCGATCTGGCAAATCTATTTTCTGGTATACATCCATAGCAGTTATGGATTCTATCTCCAAATCCATGGTGATCAGCCATTTGTCCGCATCTTTATTAGATACTACCTCGTCATACATCCAGGGATCTGTATCATCTAGTCTGCTTTTCGGGATCAAGTTAAAGGACTCTCCCATGAACTTGTACCTTTCCAATTGATGAACAACCCTCCCACTGCGACGAGGCATCTGAGCTGTGTCAGTAGTTGGCACAGTATTCGTTGGTCCCATACCTTGTATTGATGACAATGTTGGTATTCCCTCACCTATTACAGGTGGATTTACCATCACACTGGGCTTTCCTGATGGAATCACTTCATTGTATCCAAGCTCGTGGAGGATAATTTCACTCTTGGATTTGTGGTTTCTTACATATTCGTCCTCCAAGAATTTTGTGTTGGCACTGACAACCACTCTCTGATTCTCAGGACAATAAAAGTAACCACCTTTCGTTTGCCTGGGCTATCCTACAAATATCATAAGCTTATACCTACTTTCTAACTTATTAGGTTCCTTTGTCATCACATACGATGGACAACCCCAAACCCTCATTCTCGTTAAACTTGGCTTTCTCCCATACCAGAGTTCCAGAGGCATTTTAGGAACTGATTTAGAAGGTACCAGGTTAAGCAAATAGACCACTGTCTCCAAGGCATATCCCCAAAACAAAATTGGCAAGATTGCATAACTCATCATGGATCTAACCATTTCCAAAAGAGTCATATTTCTTCTTTCCGCTACACCATTTTGTTGAGGGGTTCTTGGTGCAGTCCATTGGGACGTAATTCCATTATTTGATAGATACTACAAGAACTTGTTACTGAGGTATTCCCCACCTCGTCCGATCGTAGTGTCTTGATAGTCTTTTCCTGCTTCTTTTCTACCTCAGTCCTGAATTCTTTGAATTTCTCAAAACATTCAGACTTATACCGAAGCAAATAGACATATCCAAATATCGAGTAATCATCAATGAACATGACGAAGTACTCTTAATCTACATGAACTTGCATGGACACCGGTCCACATAAGTCAGAGTGGATCAACTCTAACACATCCTCTGCTTGAGACAGACTTGCCTTAAAAGGTCGTCATCTTTCCCTCTTTACAAGATTCACAGACATGATGCAGCACCACTTGGAAAGATTCCAGGAGCCCATCATTCGCTAGTCTCTTGATCCTCTTTAGATTGATGTGACCTAGTCTCAAGTGCCAGAGATATGTTTGATCCTCATCGGAAGAAAACTTTATCTTTAATGATTATTATTATTGGATGAGTTGGCAACATTCACAGACGATTTATGCATACAATTAATGATATAGAGAGAGTCAATCAGTTTACCATGACAAGTAACACCGTTATTCCCAATGCTAGAAACTCCACTATAATAAAAAACTAAAAATCCATCATTAAATAACTTAGAAACTGAAATTAAGTTACGCCAAAACACCGGCACATATAAAACATCTCTAAAATTCAAAATATTGTTTTCAAAGCATAAAGTAAAATCTCTAATGGCTACTGCTGAGACTCGCTCTCCGCTGCCCATTGAGATGATAATCTCGTCATGTCTCAGCTGCCTTGTCGGCTTGAACCCCTGCATAGTATAACAAACATGATCAGTAGCTCCAGTATCCACTACCCATGAATAGGTAGAAACCGATGCTAAACATGTTTCTGTTATAAATGCACATGACGTACCTTGTCTACCCGTGCTAGACACTAGACAATTTACTTCACTTCGCTTGCGTTTGCATAGCCTAGTGATGACTTCTGCCTCATCTTCTTTATCTAACCTTTCAAACATTTCTTTTGCTTCAGCAACTGCCTTGTCAAGAGCTGACAAAGTTGGAGCAAACTCGAATGTCTTCATGTCAGAATCCTCATGCATCAGGGCCCTGAGTAAATTAGCAAGAAAAACTCACGCCTGCCAGCAAGAGACTTGATGAAATCATCAAAAGCATCAAAGAGAGAGAGTTCAAGACAATGTTTATTTCCGCCCGACTATTAATACGTCCACCTCTATTTCTATAATTTCTCATGATTCTCATCATACTGATGAAATGTAGAACCAACGAACTTCCCCTAGTCATTTTCTTGGAAACAAGGTCCTTATCAAGATCATAACTGATAGTCCGTCACACCATCCCATATACTCTCACAAGGTCCCTCCATATCTCAACAGCTGTTTGGAATTTCCTGTATTTGAACTTTAATTCTCTAGACAGATTCTTCATGATGAAAAATTAAGCAAAATCACCAGAAGCCTTGCATCTGTCATAGAATTGCCGCTCATAACCAAAATCTTTCCAAGAGAACTTATGAAAACTCCATACACAAGCTACACGTGTAGACGTTTACGCATGAGCTCCTACTTCTCACATGAACTAAATGTTTGTTTTAAGAAATCCCATCAATTAGAACTTATGAATAATAAATTAAGTAAGCTACACATGTAGACTTTTACCTAATAAATTACCCACTTCCAATAAGGGATCGCTTTTTGGAGGTTTTATTAAATTAACAACTTAGTAATTTTAACTTCATAAGTTTCAATTGCATAGATTATTTTATGTATCTATAACACTGCTAAAATTCTATCATGCAAAGCATGAACCCTGAAATTATGGTTATAATTGTAGGGATTTGCCAGCGAACCGAATTGCCAAATCCAACTGAACTGGACTGTTTCATGGATGTTTTAAAACAATCGATAAACCTAGCATGCTCCAATGAATTTAATGCAGTGGATTAGGGATTACCTCAACTCTGTAGTGTCAGATCCGATCTTTTGCGTTTGGATTCTAATCCCTTTTTTCAACCACGCGATTTGATTAAAACTGCGAAAACAGAAATTAGAACCAGATCTAATTTCTAGAATTAATCAAAATAGAAAATAGAAGGAAGAATAATTTGTTCTCCAAATTAGGCCTTCAGATCTATATCCCAATGCTGTTCAATCCTGCTACTGGTGAGGATTCCACAGGACAGTGATTGTGTAGGCCAGAGTCGAAATCCTTCGTCTCCCAAACACACTGAGCGCCGCCCACCTGCTCTCTCGCCCTATGGTTTCGACTGATTTGAATTGTGATGATGGTTGCTAGGGTTTCTGAGAGAGCTGTTTATTTATAGACCTAGGGTTTTTTTTAACTCTAATGGGCTACTGGGCTCAATTTAGCATATTTAATTGGGTCAGACCAAGGACCTAATGCAAATAATATAGCGGGCCTATGAATTAATTAATTATCATGTCCACAACCCAACACACAATTAATTAATTAATATTAATTCTTTTTCACCACAGAATTAATACTGACCTACCCCTTTATTACCACGTTATGAGAACAAGCTGTATTTACTTGAGAATTCCCATATTTAAGGTTATCGGACATTCATTAAATAATCAGAGCTTTTGACAAGATCTATCTACAATTAATTAATATCTTATTTTCCTGAGCAGTACCACTCAAACCTTATCACTCGTGCTTGAACTTAATCAGCCTGCAGGACTATAGCATGATGAATGTTATTGAGCTCCTCAGGGAATGTCCCCATCCTATTACTCGGATATGGTTACCTAGCTCCAGTCTCAGGCTTCAATACACGAACTACTGTTATCCTAGATGCGGGTTTACGAGCACGTTACTCAGGCTCTCCACCATGGCAAGTTAAAGCAACAGTCAACCCGTGCAAGCGCCTGAACCTTCGTTAGGGTTTGGACTCAATCAAGATTGAGATCTTGTATTCTCTGATGTCAGACAGTAGAATACATCTCGCTGTGCTCCAATCAATACGCCACCATGCGCACAAACATATTAAGTAATCAAGACAGATTACTTCTTTCGGACAATGCTGCAACCTATATCGACAGACTTATCCTCGTACACTGTCTCGGCTGTGATGATATTTATATCTCACTAGGTCAAGTGATCATATTATCTTCTGTGATCTACAACACGCCGTATGATCGTCCCTATCGGTGAGATAAGAGGATACCGTTCTTACTCGCATGTAAGTTTGTTAACAGATAGGAAATACCGTTGAATGTGTACTCATCATAATAAATGCATTCTGTATACAAAACCCTACAATCTCCCACTTATACTCAAAGCATTACACTCGCTATTACAGAGTATAAAGTGCGTCTATCTAGCTTAGCTATTACATCAACCACTGCCAGTGGTAGGCATCCACCTCAGACCTAGTCCACAAATATTTCTTTTGTAAACCTTCTGTGGTAAGCACTTTGTGAATGGATCAGCTAGGTTGTAACTAGTGTCAATCTTCTTGATCTGCACATTGCCTCTCAATACAATTTCTCGTATGATATGGTACTTCCTCTCTATGTGTTTGCTCGCCTTGTGAGTCCATGGTTCGTTCGAGTTTGACACTGCACCAGAGTTGTCATAATGGATTGTGATACTCTTAGGCAGACTTGGAATCACATCCAACTCTAAAAGGTAGTTCCGGAGCCATACCCCTTCTTTCGAAGCTTCGGAGACGGCGACATATTCCTCCTCCATGGTGGAGTCAGCAATGCATTTCTGCTTTGCGCTCCTCCAAGATACAACCCTACCTCCCAAGGTAAACACATAACCTGAGGTTGATTTATTCTCATACTGCTCCCCTTGGAAATCCGAATCTGTGTAACCCACAGGGCACAAATCCTCACTTTGATAAACCAGGCAGTAATTCCTAGTTCTCTACAAATACTTGAGGATGTGCTTTACCGCAGTCTAATGCGCCCGTCCAGGGTTAGACTGAGATCTTCCTACCATGCCAACAACATAACAAATATCAGGCCTGGTACATAGCATTGCATACATGAGGCTACCCACCGTAGATGCGTATGGTACAAGACTCATTTCATCTTTCTCACTTCGTGTCACAGGACACTGCCCAGTAGTAAGATGTAAACTAGGTCTGAAAGGTAGCAAGCCTTTCTTGGTGAGTTGCATGCTGAACCGGGCTATCACAGTATCCACATAGGATGCCTGGGATAAGCTGAACATCCTTCTCTTACGATCCCGTAAGACCTTAATTCCAAAGATGTACCAGCTTCTCCCAAATCTTTCATTTGGAACTATTTGGATAATCAACGTTTGATCTCCGACATCACTCCCTCGTTGTTTTCAAATAGGAGCATGTCGTCCACGTACAGTGCAAGGAAAACCATGCTCCCACTGACCCAAAGTCGGTAAACAAAACTTTCGTTCTCCAACTGTGAAAATCTGTAAGATTTAATCACATCGTTGAAACGTAAGTTCCACGACCTTGAAGCTTGCTTCAGTCCGTACAAGGACTTATTAAGCTTCTAGACAAGATGTTCTTCGCCCTTGCGCATATAACCCTCGGGTTTCTGCATATAGATGTCCCTACCTTCTTCAATGTAATCGTTTAGAAAAGTGGTTTTCACATCCATCTGCCAAATCTCGATGTCTAAGTGCGCTGCTATGGAAAGAAGTATCCAGATGGATTTGAGCATGGTTACCGGTGAAAAGGTTTCATCATAGTCTATGCCCTCTTTCCGACTATAACCCTTTGCCACAAGCCTGGCTTTGAAAGCCGTAACTTCTCCATCCGCTCCTTTCTTTCGCTTGTATACCCACTTGCACCCTATGGCCCTAAACCCATCAGACAACACAACTTTCTGGTACACATCCATAGCGGTTATGGATTCAATCTCAGAATCCATGCGATGCGCCACTTCGCAACATCCTTGTCCTGCACTGCCTCTTCGTAGGTCAGTGGGTTAGAGTCCTCATGTCCGTCTTCAGGGCTCAAGTTCGAAGACTCACCCACAATCATGTGCCTTTCCACTTGGAAAATAACTTACCTACAACGACGAGGCATCGGTGCTGTGTCAGTAGTTGGTGAAACAACTTGTGGTTCTGCACCCTGCACTAAAGAACGCGTCGGTGGTGCTATACCTCTCACAGGTGTACCCACGTTCACACATTCCCCTTCCCTTAGAATCACATTCTCATCTTTAATTTCTTGAATAACTACATCACTCCTTGCCTTGTGGTTTCTTACATACTCGTCCTCCAAGAATCTAGCATTGGTGCTAACAACAATTCTCTGACTCACAGGACAGTAAAAGTAACCACCTTTCGTTTGCCAAGGATACCCTAAAAACAACATTACCTTGGTTCTGCTTTCTAACTTACCAGGTTCCTTCATCAGCACGTGTGCCGGACAACCCCATACTCTAAACTTGCACAAACTGGGTTTGCGTCCAAGGAAGAGCTCACAGGGTGTCTTTGGAACCAATTTAGAAGGCACCAAGTTTAAGATGTAAGCCGTTGTTTCCAATGCGTATCCCCAAAATGAAACGGGTAAGCTTGCATAACTCATCATTGATCTCACCATCTCCAAAAGAGTTCTATTTCTTCTCTCGGCTACACCATTTTGCTGGGGAGTACCCAGTGCAGTCCATTGGGATGTAATCCCATGATCTGAAAAATATACCAGGAACTCGTTCCCGATGTATTCGCCACCGCGATCAGATCGTAGCGACTTGATAGTTTTCCCAACCTTCTTTTCTACCTCAGCCTTGAACTCTTTGAATTTCTCAAAGCATTCAGACTTGTAGCGAAGCAGGTGAATGTATTTGTATATCGAGTAATCATCAATAAAAGTGACAAAATACTCATACCCTCCACGAGCCTTTGTGGACATGGGCCCACATAAGTCAGAATGGATCAATTCCAACATATCCTCTGCTCAAGATTGACTAGCCTTGAAAGGCCTAGAAGACATATTTCCCTCGATGTAGAATTTGCATACTTGATTAGATACAGGTCGGACTAAGTCCAATGTACCGTCATCTGCAAGTCGCTAAATCCGCTTCAAGTTGATATGACCCAGCCTCAAGTGCCAGAGATATTGAAGATCATCATCAGAAAAAACTAACATTCTCTTTATAGGATTATCAATTACAGATGAATTGCATGCAACATTCACGTAAGTCTTATGATGACAGTTTACGACATAGAGAGAGTTATTCAGCATTCCACGACAGATAACAACGTTATTACCAATGATAGAAACACCACTATAAAAAATAACTGAATATCCATCAACATAAAGTCTGGAAATTGAAATAAGGTTCCGCCAAAAATCTGGCACATATAAAACATCTCTCAAAGTCAAAACAGAATCATCAAAGTACAAGGTGACATCTCCAATGGCAGCTGCACTCACTTGTGTTGCATTCCCCATTGAGATGGTAACTTCATCATTCTTCAGCACCCTCCTCGGAGTGAACCCCAGCAAAGTGTAATAAATATGGTAAGTAGCTCCAGTATCTACTACCCCCCGAATGAGTAGAAACCAATGCTAAACATGTTTCCATTACAAATAGAAATAACGTACCTTGTCCCTTGCTTCCGCATGTGTTCTTGCTTGAAGTGACACCAACCCTCTTCATATCATTTGACCTCCTTTCATGTCTTCTGCGATCAATCATATTCTTATACCCAGTATAAACCACATCTTTCAATGTGTTCAGACTGTGCACAAAATCTGATAACTTAGAATCCCATGAAGGTACGAAAGACTGTTCTGCCAGGAGATCAGTAAGCAAATCTGTAAAAGTATACTCACTTCTTTTAGCTACATCATTCTTAAAGTTATACAATTAAAGCAGTAATGAGTTCAGGATTATATCGATCTTAGCCCGATCACTGATACATCCACTTCTACGTGTGAACCGATTCATGGTGTTATCCATCATCATCACATGTAATGTCACCGAACTACCATCAGCCATTCTCTTGCAGACAAGGTCTTTCATGAGATCACAACTGACAGTTCGTTCGACTTCGCCATACGTAGCCACTAAGTCCGTCCAGATCGCTACAGAGCTACAATAGCGCATGTACTTGAGCTTCAATTCTCTAGACAAGTTATCCGAGATCAACCTAGTAAAATCTTCAGATACCACCCATTTGTCATAGAATTCCTTATCACGTCTAGAGATTTTATAGTAATGTGGGGCAAGTGGCATCATAGTAAGAACAAACATGTGTTGCTTAGACAGGAGGATATACTGAATGCAGTATCTCCACTCAGGAAAGTTTGGACCAGTTAAAGGATTCAGAGCAAGAATATGATCAACAGTAGACATATACGTATCTGAAACAAATAAATAATCTTAATAAGAACATACATGTAGAAAATTTGAAAACAAATGCATTGAAAACCTCTTGATAAATCAAATACAAATGTTTTCCACTAATAGCCCAAGAGTTCCAACCGCAAGCTACACTCGTAGACGTTTACGATATCACCTTCAACCAGACTGCGGGTTTTAAGCCCCAATCCTTTAATTTCATACCATGTCAGGAATCCTTAGACATATGAAATTAATTATTAGTGTAAAACCTTAGACCAAGCCATCTCTCAAGAACAGGGAAGCAGCAACTACATTATAATCTAAGATGCGGCTAAGCACTTAACCACAAATTTAACTCCAGCCAAAAGTGACAGTATGGCATGGCGCGTAACCATACCGCACGACCCTTAAAGCCTATGTAATCTAAAATTTAAACCAATCCTATAATACTCGTGAAAGAGAATTACGCAAGCTACACTCGTAGACGTTTACGCAAAACCCTCCCACTATTCACATGATTTAAATTGTTTGTCTAGAAATCCCAACAACTGCAGCCCATGCACCTCTAAGAATTAGCAAGCTATACTCGTAGACGTTTACTAAGACGGGAGATACAATTACAGCCTAGGACCACTTTGTGGAGGTCTATAATTTTATTTAAAAAATCCGCTTAGTATTTTTGATTCAAAAGGTTTCTTAAATACGCATATAAATAATTTCTTGTCATTATATTTTTCCAAATTTTTGCATGTAATCAAACAAGCCCAAAAATTTTAAATATAATCCTGACAAGAAATTAATCACATAAACATGCTTATAAAGCTGTAAATAATAAAGGAGTAAAACATGCTTTCCTATTATAAACACATGCTTATTGTGCAACTAATATATCACATATCATACGAGGCAATTAAGACAAACAAAAATTCCTCGTGGCCCCACAAAACAGGAAAAATAAAATTATCATATCTATTACAAAATTTGATATTTGAATTTCAAAATTTGATATTTGATATTCACGGATGATTTATGCATACAATTAATGATAAAGGGAGAGTCAATCAGTTTGCCATAACAGATCACACCATTATTCCCTAATGATATAAAACTCCACTACAAAAAATAACTGAAAATTCATCATTAAATAACTTGGAAACTGAAATTAAGTTTCACTGAAACACCGACACTTAAAAAACATCTCTCAAAATAAAAAAAATTATTTTCAAAGCATAAAGTATAATCTCCAATGGCTACTGCTGAGACTCGCTCTCCGCTGCCCATTGAGATGGTAACCTTGTCATGCATCAGTTGCCTCGTCGGCATGAACCCCCGAAAAGTATAACAAACATGGTCAGTAGCTCCAGTATCCACTACCCATGAATAGGTAGAAACCGATGCTAAAAATATTTACGTTATAAATGCACTTGACGTACTTTGTCTTCCCGTGCCAGACACTAGATAATTTAATTTTTCACTTCGCTTGCGTTTGCATTTCAAGCATTTCTTTAGCCTCAGTAACTGCCTTGTCAAAAACTGATAAAGTTGGAGCTAACTCGAATGCCATGATGTCAGACTCTTCTTGCATAGTGCCCTGAGTAACTCAACAAGAGGAAACTCGTGCCTGCCAGCAAGAGACTTGATGAAATCATCAAAACTATCACAGAGAGAGAGAGAGTTCAGGACAATGCTAATCTCCACTCGATCATTAATTTGTCCACCTCTCTTCCTGTACTTTTTCATGATCTTCACCAAACTCATGAAATGCGGAATTACCGAACTACCCTCAGTCATCTTCTTGCAAACAAGGTCCTTCACAAGATCATAACTAATAGTTCATCTAACCTTCCCATATACTTTCAGGATATCTCACCAGATCTCAATAGCCGTTTGGAGTTTCCTGTACTTGAGCCTTAATTCTCTAGATAGACAGTTCATGATGAAAAAGTAAGCAAAATCATCAGAAGCTTTCCATCTGTCATAGAATTGTCGCTCATAAACAGAACCTTTCTAAGACCGAGGAACTAGTGAATCCATAGAAAGTACATTGGCATGGTTCCCAGAGGAGAGTATATTTATGAAGCAATACTTCCACTCAGGAAAATTCGAACCAGTTAAAGGGTTCAATAGTAAGAGGGTTTATAACATGAGTAGTAGACATGTCGGAAAATAATAAATTAAAGTAGAAATTAAAACATAATCGCTAACTTATTGAAACACATAAATATCAAAACCTTATGATAAAAAATATTAATGTTTGAGAATTTGCCCCACTATTACTATTGCAAGCCACAGGTGTGGGCGTTTACAACAAAATACTTGACCAGACTGCATCTTTCAATTTAAGTCCTTTAATTCCAATCCATGTCAGGGTTCCTTAAACAAATGGAATTAATAATCAGAGACTAACTAAAACCATATTATCCTACTGAGTAGGGACATCACAAATAAGTTATACTTTGGACAATATCTAAGCTAGCATACCACCAAAGCCAACCCTCCCATGTAAAGAACCATTAGGTCACACCTGATCCTTTATAATAAGGTTGTTTCAATTAATTCAATCCCTAGAGAACTTATGAAAGTTCCATACGCAAGCTACGCATGTAGACGTTTACGAATGAGCTCCCACTTCTCACATGAATTAAATGTTTGTTTTAAGGAATCCCATCTATTAGAACTTATGAATAAAAAATTAAGTAAGCTACACATGTAGACGTTTGCCTAATAAATTATCCACTTCCAATAAGAGATCGCTTTGTGGAGGTCTTATAAATTAACAACTTAGTAACTTTAACTTCATAAGATTCAATTGCACAGATTATTTTATGTAGCCATAAATTATTACATTATTAAGATTTTATCATGCAAAGAATGAACCCCTAATTTATAGTTATAATCTAATTTCATAAAATAAATCACATAAGCATGCTTTAAAGCTATAAATAAAGGCATTAAACGTGCTCCTATTATGTACAACATGCTTCGATACTGCGCAATTAATTAAAACACGTATATCATGCTAGAACAAATAATAAAGAAAATAAAAAATATCCTTTAGGCCTCATGATAATAATTTAGAAATAAATCCTATCTATTACACATAGGATTTATTTTTACTGAGCTTCGACTGGGCTCCCACTGCTTGGACTGAGATCATAATTTATTTTCTGAAAATTGGGCCTCCAAGATTCGATCCGTCAGAAAATAGGAAAATGGAGCCTGATAACACATCGTGGGCCCGATAACCTGTAAGAACATGGCCCGAATGGCCACCACTAGTGAACTACTATCACCACCGGGAAGCCTGCCGGAATAGCACGGCAACTGCAGACATCACCGTGCGGGCTGCAGCTCGCATTCTGCCGCCCTAGACCGTCGTCCATCATCGCTGCTGCCGCCCCTGGCCTGCTCCAGCATCGCTCATGCCGGCCACCATATTCTCCTCCGTCCTTGGCCGCTGCTCTATAGTGAACCGTGCGCGAGTGGCGCGCTGGTGTGCGCGCAGAACTATGAGTGCAAACCCTAGGGTTTGTGCCACACGCGGCCGCATTGCCACCACCGCAACCTCCACACGTTGCCGTCCATCCCCGTCCCCATCTCCATGCCACACCACCATTATTGCTGATCGACGAGCAAGAGGAGAGCTGCCGTGGTTCGCACAGAAATACGGGCCGATGTGTGCATGCACAGAACCTAGGGTTTTGCCATGCTGTGCACGGTGCTTGGCATTTTCGAGTGCCCCCAAAGCTGCTCCACTCTCCCATGGCCCTCGTCGCCACCGTCTGTGCTGCACCAATCCTCCATAGCCGCGCCTGGGATGTAGGCTTCTGCTTGCTGTGCGCAGCCACACGGAACCTATGGTTCAGCCGTGTTGGCTACCCCCATGCCTCATCGGCTACTGCATCCACGGTCGGTGTGCGCTCACGACTTCACAACCGCCGTGCATGGCCCTTGTGCTGGCGCCATTGTTTGCTGCCGCAATGCATCATGTGATTCTTCGTTTTTCGTGTTCTTCGTATTGTTTTACAGATTTAATTTGAAATTGAAAAATTTACAAGGAAAAACATCCTACTAAACCATATATAAGGGCGGATTAACCCGAGAACCACGAGGAACAAAAACCATTCAATCATAGCAATTCAATAATAATAATAATCATGCATAATCATACGCAATATTATTTTTTCCGATAGAGCCAATTAAATCAAACTGGCTCTGATACCAATTGAAGGGATTTTGAATACCATGAATTGAATCACTCAAATTGGTGAAAGCGCAGATTGTTAATTGGATATAAAAAAATAATTGCTATGCCTATGATTGATCCTAGCACGCTGTTATTGAATATGCATAAGAAGGTTTATGCGGAATACCTGGATTGTAGAAACTGAAGAACGCAATGAATTTTGATGCGGAATAAGCTTCGGGATTAGTTGTAGATGAGCAATTGCTTGGGGGTTTTGGTATTTTGTTGGAGATTAGTAACGTTAGCCTAAAATCACCTACCTTTAGTCAACCACATTATAACCGAATAAAAGACCTTCTTGATTCTAGAATTAAGCACTTTGTAGTAAAGTGGTGAGATAGGATGCAAGCCTATGGAAATCGAACTTGATATCTTGTGCTTGTATGAATGGTCCTTCAACACGAAAGCACGTGGATTTCTTTGTTCTATCCAATCTTGATGAGAGGATTAAGACTTTTGTATTAACCATTGCAAAAATTTAGGTGTTAATCTCATTTGATTGAGGCATGCTAAGATTGATATGATGAGCTATGAGGTATTGCACTAATTAGGAGGATCGTTTTACTATGTTTTGATTGAGGACAATCAAAGGTTCATGTTTTGGGGATTATGATATGTGTGTGAAATGACCACTTTATTGATGCATTATAGTTATTGTTCATGCTTATTTCACCAACATATCATAGGTTTTTATTTGGATTTGATGTGTTTTCGAGTTTGTTTGCGTTTGAGTTGGGTAGGTTAGCATTTGAGCATAAATCCACAAGTTAAGCCAACTTTTGGAGTGATTTCGACCCAAAATTTTCACATGTTGAGAGGATTCGACCCAGATGGAGTGTGGAGAGCTGAAGGGGTGAAACATAGGGTAAAAATCAACCCTACCCCGTTCTGGTTCGGTCGAAATTCTACCTCTATAGGGCAGATTTCAACCCAACCCATTTTGGTCTCGGTCAAGATTTGCTCTATAAATGCAAAATTTTGACCGAGATTTCTCTGTTTGGGGCAAACTATTGCGGAATATTCTGGAAGTTTCAGAATTTATGGCCATCTCGGTCAAAACGATCTTGTCTTGGGCGGAATTTTGGTACTGTTACTTACTATGAAAGTGGGAAATCGAATTGGTTAAGGACTTTTGGCATTTTTGAAAGACAATGGAGGGGAATAGAGGCAGTTATTCACTCCAAGTCACTTCCAAACATCAAATCAAGGGAGAATCAATGCAATATTCATCCAATTAGATGCTAATTGAAAAGGAAATTGAAGATCCAACCACGAATATGAACATTTAGGGAAAATACACTTCTCTACCTTCTATTGTAATGGATTCTCTTACTCTTGTTATTGAACTGAGCCTAAACAATGGTACGAGTGACTAAACAGTTTTTGGATATTGGTTGCATAATGTTTTGAATCTATCAAGTTGAATGAATGTTTGTTTACCTTCTCTTTTGGATATTGGTTGAATAATGTTTTGAATCTATCAAGTTGAATGAATGTTTGTTTACTTTCTCTTAGTCAATTGCAACATGTTAGAGCTTTTTCATAGTCAAGTAGTGTAGGCATTAATCAATTACTTGATTGAATGATATCAAAATTGCAGCCATTTCGCGGATTTAGATGTCGTGATGAGTATGTTTGCATGCAAGTGTTGACCCAATCCTTGTGTGGGGATAGCTTGTAGGTCCATAATCTACGAACATTTGGGAGTGAGATATGATTTTATAACGTAACAGCTTGAGAATCTTATCTCATCAACTTCTAATTCACCGGCACTAAGGGGATTAGATAGTATATGGTGGATTGATCATAACTAGGAGAATTAAAGTTTTTTTACAACAATCTATCATTCTCTTTTGGTTCATTGCATGCAAAGTTCATACCAATATTCTATCGCTCTAATTTGTGAATTCTACAGTTTGTGAGATTCAATCGTATTGTTTGTGAGTTTTTGTGGAAAAGCGAAGTGAACCGTTACCTTTACAATTGAGATTGAAGTATTTAATTTCTTAGTGATTCCTAGCTAGTTAAGATTTAGTTTCTTTGCCTAGATTAAAAACTTACTCAACGATTGAAGTTACTTTCATACAAGCACAACACATAAATAACTAGGGGTGTAATCGAACCAAGTAGAGTCGAGTCGAGTAGTAGGATGCTTGAGCTTGGTTCATGCGAATTTATTGAGTTCGACATTGGTTCGAGCTCGAAAAAACGTTTTCGAGCTCGAGCTCAACTGTAAAAGTTTGAGTTCGACTCGACCTCGGCTCGGGCTCGAATCGTGAAAGTGTTTATCGATCTTGAGCTCAAGTTTGAGCTCGTGAACTTGAGTTTGAGCTTGTGAGCACGAGTTCGAGCTCGTTTGTTAATATTAAGTTTATTTTTTTCAATAAAATGTTAAATTTGTAATGAAAAAATTCAAACATCATTAAATAAAAAAATAGAAACATTAAAAAAAAAATCACACACATCTTGAATATCGATTATATTAACCATCCACAAAAAAAATACAAACATCGACCAAATTTTTAACCATTTATTGTCTTGATCCATTTGCCCTTGCGGAAAACATCCTGCAAAGTTCAATGAAATAACTACTCATGAGTAAAAACCAAGGCAGCAAGCAAAGAACATCTCCACCAAATGATCCAAACCTAAAAACCTCGAATAAATTCATAATAAACTAAAAATATAGATGCATAGATTGCCATATTAAAAAATAAGCGGCTGCCACTGAGTTAATACTAAGAACAACTTGTTTTTAGAATGCCAACTGATCGAAAAAATGACTAATAAAAAAAGAGAGAAAAACTCACCCAAATCTCTTCTTCTTGAGAGGCTCGGAGAAGAGTATTTTTGCAGGCTAATGAAGTCCATGGTGTCAAGAGCTTTTATTCCTAATTGCAGCTACTTAACAATTGAGAAGAAGATGACCCATCACCGCCGCCGTTAAGGATAGTGGGTTTGTTGGTATGAGTGGGCAGAGCAGAAGGGCGGGCCAAGGTATGTTCCTCATTACCTTGCAATTGTCGATTTTGGTTAGAGGCACAAAAGGGGAGATGTGTTTAAAGGAGTTGTTGGACAAAACTCAACCTTCGAGAACTGCGAACAAGAGAAACAATCTGGCTTGTGAACGGAGAGGTGGGGTTGGTAAGGTGAGGTTGGCGCAGCGGCGTGAGAAGATGGAGAGGCGTGGGTGGGGAGGGTGAGTTCGGCGCAACAGGGTGAGTGGGTGTGGCAGAGTATTATGATTTAATGATTTAAATAGATATATCATATAGTATGCAGTAACATTAGTATATTTAGTAATTATAATCTAAGAGTTTGTTTTAACTATATTTTATTCTTATCTTATGATTTAATAAGTTATATACATATATTATTCATATATATTTGAATATCAAGTAACTAAATTTGGAGTTTATTTTAATTATATATTTTTATCTTAGTTTTCTATTTTCTAAATATTTTAGCAAAAGTATTATCATTTAATGATTTTAATAAATATATTTGTTTATCTAGTAATTATACCTTGGAGTTTATTTTAATTATATATATCTGTTCTAGTTTTTCATTTATGTGTACATCTTAAAAAAGTATTTTATATAAATATATAGTTTACACAAATTTTTTTTATATTGAATAATTATATGTTAGGAGTTTGTTTTAACTATATAACTTTATCTTACTTTTCGATTATATATACATTTTAACAAAAGTATTATGATTTAATTGTTTGTATAGACTTATTATACATTAATATTTTTGTATTGAGTAATATAACTTATGAGTTTGTTTAAATTAAATATTTTTATCTTAAATTTCCATTATGTGTGCATTTTTTTTTAAAAATATATTAAAATTTTAAAGTATATACAAACATTATTATTTCAATAATAATATATTGTTTGTTTAAGTTTCTATTAGATTTACAAATAAAACAAATTTCTAATAGAATGGATTGTTTCAATTTTTAAATGTAATTAACTAATTTGATTTTGTAAAACAATAATTTCTCATAAATCAAAGAAACTATATTTGAAAAAATTATCAATCATATCAATAATTTTCATTCCTAATTTAATATTTATCTTAATTTTTATATAAATATAGTTTTTTATATGGTATGGTTTGTTTAATAATATTATTGTTATTTATAGACATATAGATATATTATTATCAAACAAATATAAAATATAATTATTTAATATAGAAATAAAAAATATATAACATTAAAATTTAATTAAAAACGAGATAAAAACGTGCCAATTCACAAGCATATTAACGAGCACTCACAATCTCTTAAACGAGCCTATTAAACGAGCCTACTCGCGAGCCTGCTCCCGAAAGGGTTTGAGATCGAGCTCGGTGCGAGCTCAAATTCGAACATGTTCGCAAGCTTGGCAAACCGAAAACATCCGAGCTCGAGCTCGGCTCGATAATGTTATCGAGCTCGACTTGAAGCTCAAGCATGGATCGTTTAGTAAATGATCGAACTTTGATCGAGTCGAAATCCGAGTAGCTCGGCTCATTTACACCACTATAAGTAATCGATAATCTGAGTAGGCGAATTAAAAATGCAACGCCCGAAAGGGGGTCTATGCGGAACGTCACAGATCCCACATGTTGATGAACATGCATAAGGGATTTAAGAAAAGATCAACAAATTTATGCAATGGAAATTAAAGACATGATTCAATAGATTGAGGAATAATACACATGATTGATTCAAAACATCAATTTCAATTTCAAGCGGTAGCGATAAGCCAAAGAATTCAACAAGTGATTATAAAAAAGAATGGATAGATATATGACTTGTGACCTATGACAAGAAGATCACCCGGGAATAACAACATGGACTTGAGCTCAACAAGTACATGACATGCTGCGGCATCAATCAAACTAAAATTCATAATGCAACATTAATCAAAACGAAGTTCATGTATGAGGACATGAATCCTCACTCTATACCAAGGTCGAGTAACAAGAAATTGAAGTACAAGATTACATGGCTTCAAATAAGCAAAACATTTGAATAATAACTTTCAAGCTTTAAAGATCACCTCCCCCTTCCACAGCTCCTCCATCTCTCGTCACCTGTTACCTATATGTAGGAAAAACACATATAGGGCTAAGTACACGAATGTACCCAGTGAGCACGGCGCCAAAACCAAACAAGCATACATATATATAAGGTTACGCCAATCATCACACAAGCATGTCCCAAGGGTTTTATGAAAATAACTTGTACATGCTCAAAACACTTACCTCACCGGCATGTGTCAACTCATTTTGCAGTACCTACATTAATCATTATTAAAATTTCCATCATACATAAGAGCTGAGATGGGAGTGGCCACTCGCCATCCACCGGTAAGGGGAATCCGAGCCTCTGGCACTAGTGCACTAGTTCGCGTGTTCACAACAATTCATCAATCACATCGGGAGAACAAATGTTCAAACCATTTATCCTTTTTAGATGAAACCAATTGTAAAGTACTCCCAATACGATATAGTTTATCGTACGTAAAAATAAGACTCTTAACTTGGTAAATTACACACAAACAGAGACGGCACAAAGCTGGAAGATTGGGGAAACAAGGTTCCAATGTATTTTCATCATTTCTAAACACATTTTTCCTTTGGATTAAATATTCCTATGATGATTTATAATATCTTCAGAGATCAAAATATTAATGTCATGTCATGAGCCTATATTCACAATCCAACAAGCAATGGTGAATTTATTACCCCAACACTTTCAAAAGCGCATAAATCAACCATAAACCCTTAATCTAGCACCTTAAAACTTAATACAACATTTTAACATATTTTAACATGGAGCTTCCAAAATACACTTTTGATCTAACATGCTACACATGAATCATGCTTAAAATGAAGAAATGAAGATTAAGAAAGGGTTACTAGAGGTAGAAATTTTCAGATTTGGCATTTTCTTGGAAATGGCCCTTGTGCTTGTCCTCTAGCTTTGATCCTTTGATACTTGGACTCCATGTTATTAGTAGAATGTAGATGTACCCAAATGAACTCCAAAGGGTGTAAGAAGGATGAAGGTGGATTTTGGAAGGTTGGAGAATGAGAGTTTTTCTTGTATCAAATTAAAGAGGAAGATGAGAGGGTTATTTTTGTGTATAGGGTGATGTGATTTAGTGGTGTTTGACTGGTGTTCTTGGAGCTTTTTTAGGCTGTAAAAATGAAGGTTTAAGGGCCTTAAATGGTGGTCATTAGAAGAAATGAAATGAAGAAGATGATGAGTTTAGGTGGGAGAGAGAGAGAGAGAGCACGGTGAGAGGGAGAGTAGAGTGAAATGTTTTAGTGATGTTTTAGTTAAATTCATACATGTATACAATTTCCACAAATTTCTAATCATTATTACTTATTCATGTTCACACACACAATCAAACAAATGGGTCCCACTTTCTTTATTTTTCAACTCTATGCTACGTAAATCAAATCTTGTTTGGCTATGTATGTATATTTTATTATGTCTTATAAATACATTACCATGTACATGACTTAATGCACACACTCACACTAATTGCATGTATTGTGTATCTAGATGTGCGACTTCATGTATATGTATTCAATTCATTAAATCACTTTATGAAGTAATCATGATAATGTCATGTTACAATATAGTACACACACTAATTCTCTACACTACATGCATGAAACTTTACTATATGCTTTGATTAATTCTAGGATGCTTGTAATTTAATTATGATTGATAATTGCTTATACTCGCAAGATTATCTTCGCAACAAGCCAAATATCAAATATATTATGATTGATATTTCCCCTTCTTTAATCTTATTCTTTATTTCATAATTGAATAAATAATTTCCTTAATTACTTCCGTATTGCACGTCGTCACCTCATGTGCTTCAATACTCATTTATCAAATCTCGATACTTAAATCGTCATGATGTTCTCATAAGCACGATTTAATTTCCATAATATTCCATATCTTTCCAAAAGAAAATCAATTCAACTTTATTTATTTCTAAGTGTCGCACTTCTCATTTGCATCCGATTGCTGCTTAGAGCTCGTCTTATAATACTCTTAGTATTTGTCTTTGATCTTGCATAGTGATAATTTAGTCCTTCGAAATCAAATTAACATCATAAAAAAGGGTCAAATTTTTGGGGCATTACATCCTACCCGCCTTACAAAAATTTTCGTCCTAAAAAATTAAAGTTATTGTGAAAACTCTTCGGATACATATCGCTCGCACTTTCTTCAAGTTCTCAAATAGTTTCCTTTGTGTTGTGGTATTTTCAAGACGCTCCTACCATCGGTTTACGTGCAATATTCTTTGGACTTTCCTTTTGAAGATTATTTTGGCACCTCCTGATAGTGTGAATTTGGTATCTCTTTTCTTTTCTTAGTATTAGTTCATGTGTCTTGAATCGTAAACATGCTCTCTATGTTGCACTGCATGAAACGATTATGAATGTTCCTCATATTTGGTGGTGAAGGATCTTAATAATCATAGTTTCCTCCACTATTTTGAAGGATCTTAATAATCATAGTTTGAAAACTCTTCATGTACCTCTAATTGAACATTTCCTATTGAGGGTGACACTTTAATGAATATTGTGTCCCTTATTTTAAAATATCATCTTGCATTGTTGAGTGTCAGTGTGTGACTTCGTTAGTTTCGTGTTTCATTGTGTTGGGAAATCTGGCTAAGTTTCCCTTCTCCAGTTGATAGCTTAGA
>JAPKLW010004180.1:0-18606 GCA_026898455.1 Plectranthus barbatus
GCTTTTCCGGAAAAGATCCATACCTAAGACTGCTTTATCTGACACAGATCTCTTTGTGTCAGAACGGCTCTCTCTGTCAGTCCGAGGAATAAGACTGGCGTCTTGTGACTGATAGACTTTAAGTTATCCTTCTTTAAAGTCATACTTTGTCAGTCGATTCCTCAGAGAATCTTCTTTTTGTCTCTACTACGCGGGGAGAGAGAATCTGGAATTCTGCTGGTAACATCTGACTGGTAGATCATACTGGTGATCTTGTGCTGGCAGTCTCTGCTGGTGACTTGCCCTGGCATCATCTAAGTCTACCAAATCTCTGGATGTTAACTCTTTTCGGAATCTCCCATGACTGGTGAAATCACCGCTGGTAAATAGTGTAAGTAGGAACACGCATTCTCCTGGTAAGGTTTGTCAACCGCCTGCTGATGAAACCCTTCCCAACTGGTGAACAGTACCCAATCATAAGCGCTTCTCATGCTGGTGAACAGTGTCAGCACGAGTCTTTGTCAGCCGCCTGCTGATGAAACTTTTCCCAACTGGTGAACAGTAGCCAGTGGTAAGCGTTTCTCATGCTGGTGAACAGTGTCAGCATGAGTCTTGATCAGCTGCGACTTACAACACAAAGACCTAAACAGGACTTTACATATAAGACTAGAGCTATGTAGAGACAACTGACGCTGGTAGGACTTAGGATTTGATCCACCAAAACTATAATCTAAACAAGTAAGCTACTGGGGGAGGAAACCTTAGACAGATTTCCCAACATATAATATTTAATTTTTTAAAAAATATTACCCCTTTGTTCTGATGCCCCAGTACAGTGCATCTTTCGCACAACCTCAAAACCATCATTGCATGCAACAACTAGCAGAATGACCATACATGTTCATCAAGTAATTAACGACCAAGTAAACAAACTTGAGGCAATGTGATTTACCAATAATGGTGACTAGCCCTAACAAAAATAAAAATCAAAATTAATATAAAAAATTGCAATTGTGAAATTTTGCATGACCAGGTTATGGCCATGGTGGGCAGCAGGCCGCTACTTTCACCAAACTTTCTCTTACTTCCCCATACACAAATTGGACTCAAAAATTTGGGAGCTTACCTATTTTTTTAAAGTTTAAACTAAAATTTAAATATCATTAATAATTATTAAATAAAATACCATATTCAAAAATAAAAAAGATAGTTTGAATAAATAGTTTATAATATAAAATTTTATGTGTATTATTGAGGTTCGAAGTTGAACGGATTAGAGTCATTAAACAGATAAACAAATATAATGAAAGTAAATGCAAGGGATAAAGATGAAATGGGACAAGAAAATTGTGTATATATTGCTAAATTGATATTTGACAAAGTTTTTGCTAAGCTTGAAACGTGAGAAATTCGTGCAAAAATGAAATGGGATTCCCCTTTATAAACATAAGAGAGGCATACTACAACATATATATTTGGGTTTGGCTAACCTTAGCCTTCGTCACTGACTTTTGAATTTGACCCTAAAGAATTTAGGATCGATTAGGGTCGATGTGGACTACTGATAGTGACCTAGAATTCTCGAACGGCTCTGTCTCGTTGAAATGGTTTGGGGTCGATTAGTGCTCGGGGTCGACGAGTCATTGGGGCCGATAGTATTAGGGGTCGACTGGTATTGGTTGTTTTGCTAGGCTTCCTTAGTTGTGCCGCGTGTATTTGGGCTAGAGTTCCATAGATCTCGTTTATAGGGCTGGACTCATTTCGATTGATCTGGGATGCTTGGTCCTGATCCGAACATATTGTATTGGTGTTATGTCTATTTTTTTTATTATTAATTATTATTATTTTCATTTGTCAATTTTAATACATAATAATTTATTTATTATTATTATGATTTTAGATCCAACCTTTGAGTATTTTCCCATAAACCAATATTCAATCAACGGAATGTTTATGTGTATATAAACATTACATGTCATAGATTGAAAATCCTACATAGACAAAGATATTCCATGTCATAAAGCATATTAATTTTTAAAAAGTGAAAATATATTATTTCTCTTTGTTTAGATAAAATTCATGAAATTCTTATTACACAACAAGACATTCTCAAATTTGTGACCGAATCACGACGGACCGAAAAATGAGTCCTAATTTTGTGATGGACTAAAGATAGATTTGTGACGGAATATTCTGTTGCTAAACTTTGCGATGGAAATTCCGTCGCCATTTTGCCCGCAAATTTTTAGCGCCAAATTTAGCGACGAAATAGCTACTAAATTTCCGTCGCAAAATATATACTCCCTCCGTCCCATTCAATTAGGTACTTTTTTTTTTAGACGTCTCATATCAATTAGGTACCTTTCCTTTTTTTTTGGCAAAAATTAGTCAATAATTAAACTTTTTAACAACTTAATTGAGATTACTAATTACATTAATTAAATCTAAATCCTTTTTAAATAAAAACCATCTTAATTAAATATAAACACGTTTATAAAATAAGGTATTAAACAATTTAATCACCTTTTTTATATTATTATCAAACAAAATTAACCACTAAACACAAGCTCCTAGAATATCGTGCCCAAAAGAAAAGTACATATTCAAATAGGATGGAGGGAGTAATATATATTTATTAAATCATTTAAAAATTGAAATTGTATTTGATCTAGCGGTAACATGCTTTGCCATAAGCAGGAGGTCACGAGTTTGAATCTTATTGCGCGCGACTTGAACCGGCCAATTTAGGTTGAGACAATAAACCGGCTAAGTAATAAAAATTAAATATTTTATTTTTTTTAAGAAAAATAACATTTTGCGATGGAATGGAGATGAAATTTCCGTTGCAAAATTTAGCGATGGAATTCTGTCGCAAGTCCGCCGCGAAAATCTTACGACGAATTGCGACGATAGAATTTGCGACTGACAAAATCCATCGCAAAATGATAATGTGCAATGGATCCATGCCCTTTTGCGACGGATTTTTTCATCAAAAATGCGCGAATTTTTTGTAATGAATTAAGAATAAGAGATTTCAGAATAATATATTTGATAATTTATTTAAATTAATTATTTTCATCAACTATAATTTATGTTATATAAGTTGTCAATATGATATTAACACGTATACACCGTACGTATGGAAGTGTTTCTATAATAATAATAATAATAATAATATAAATAAGGTAATACTGATGAGATATCATTTGAGGTAATGCTATTCAATGTTGGAATTTTTTCAAGAAGCGAAATGAAATAAGAAATGATGAAGATAGAATCGTGGGAATACCACATTCACCAATAGGAGACCAGAATAATAATAATTAAACAATCGAGGCGGCTATATTTCATTTCAGTAGATGGAGATGGACAAATCCCATTTTCATTACTTATTTCATCAGTGATTACCATTTTTTCCGTTGACAACTTAATTCAATTCATCTATAAATACCCTCATTTCTCTTGCATTTCATCACAACACCAACAAAATCATCTCTCTCTCTCTCTCAACTGCATTAATAATTATAAATTATAAACCATGAAGACAACCTCGGTTCTTTTATTTTTAGCCCTTTTCGCAATTGCCGCCGACGCATACGATCCTGATCCACTGCAGGATTTCTGCATTGCTGTCAATGACACCCAACCTGCAGGTGTCTGTTTGAATTTTAGTCATCACTCACTTTCTCTCTCTCTCTCTCTTCCCTTTATTTATCTACTTTTGAATATCTTATTAATGCATGCATGCAATTAACCATTTAATTGCAGTATTTGTGAACGGAAAGATCTGCAAGGACCCTACCACTGTGACAGCAGACGACTTCTACTACGCCGGAGGCCTCAACACGCCCAAGGAAGTGGTCAGCAGCCTCGGCACAAGAATCACCTTGATCACCGACCAACTCTTCCCCGGCCTCAACACTCAGGGCGTCGCCATCGCCCGCCTCGACTTCGACGTCGACGGCCTCAACCCGCCCCACGAGCACCCCCGCGCCGCCGAGATCCTTCTGGTGCTGGAGGGCACCCTCTACGCCGGCCTCATCACCTCCAACCCTCCCAACCCCAACGACAAGAACAAGCTCTACGCCAAGGTGTTGAATGCAGGAGACATCTTCGTCTTCCCCCGGGGCACCATCCATTTCCAGCGCAACATCGGAAAAACCAAAGCAGTCGCCATCGCTACCTTCAACAGCCAGAATCCCGGAGTCATGACTATCGGCAAGGCCGTCTTTGGCTCTCAGCCCCCCGTTCCTCCGGAGATTCTGGCCAAGGCGTTTCAGGTTGATGACGACCTCGTCCAGCAACTTCAATCACTCGAGTGGATTGGAAACGCCAACAACTAGCTAGTAAATCTTATTACATGCATGCATGCTGTTTTGAATAAATGTTGGTTTGATACATCAAGCCAAAACATAAGTTTGTTGTACTTGTATAACGTTATTCATTTTAATAATGCCAAGCTTTGATAATGCATAGAATTGTTGTCTCTCTTAGATTTTCAAATGCAAAACCCTTACTATATAAAAGAAAATTTACGCATGCAAAACCCTTTATTTGACAATAATAATAAGTTAAAATTAATTAAAATAATTGTGAAGTTAATGATACGAAAAAGGAAAAAAGAAAGAAACCAAAGTTGGTCTAATAGATTGTGGAATTTTTATTTGTTAATTTGTTTATTTTATTAAAGATTTTAAAAAAAAAATCAGACTCAAAATTTTCATGATTTCAAAATAAAAAATAAAAAAACTCGAGTTTTTATAGATTTAAAGTTTTTAAAATATTTTTAAATAATAAAGATGATCATCGTACATATTTTACATTTATACTAAGTTTTATTAATATCGTTATTTAAAATTGTAATATATATATATATAGGGAGCGGATCCAGTGAGAAAACTCTTAACGTGAGAAAGTGAGAAAGATGCTTCATTGCATTCACGGCATTGCTTGATTGTATTCAGGTCGTTGCTTGATTGCAATGTTGCTTGATTGTGCTTTAGTTGTTGCTTGATTATTTTGTTGCTTGATTGCATTTTAGTTGTTGCTTGATTCAATATCAACCATTGATTTTTTTAGATCTGATGAACATGATTTATTCTTTTTTCTCACATGGGGATTTTTTTTTAATTACATGATCCCTCCTCTATATATATATATATATATATATATATATATATGTGTGTGTGTGTGTGTGTGATAGTGATTAGGTGATAATAGGATTTCCGGTGCTAAATGAGAAAAGATCTCAGCCGTTTAAAATCTCAATCGACGGCACAAATTAAGCCCGCCCCTTCCAATTTTTTATGCATATTTTGCACATACTCAATGCATAAAAGGGCAAAAATGTAAAAAATATATATTCTAGAATTTCATTTCGTGCAGTTCATAAAATATAATATGCATACGTTCAATGTAAAAAATGCAATATTTTAGGCATAAAACTGCAACATATAAATGTAAAAAATTCACTCAATATGAATAAAAAAATGCATATGCTTTAGAATAAAAATGCATCTTATTCAAGTTAATAATGCATCATTTGATTGCAAAAAATGCAAATATTTAGGAACGTTTTTTATGCGTAATTGATGCATTTTTTTTATCCTGAACGTAAATATAATGAAGAACATATACCAGCTGAATATGAAATCAAGATTTTCGTGCGAATCTTCTAAATTTAACATATTCAATATGGATATCATATGAATCGTCGTCAGAATACGTTTAATTTGATATATGATTCGTAAAAAATAGATTTGAATCGAGAAAGATATAATCGTTTGATTATAATGGGAGGAAAGAGAAAATTAGGAGAGAGAGTGTGTGTTTATATCTAAATAGAGAAGATAGTTACTATCTTACCCTTTTATGCATTGAGTATGTGCAAAATATGCATCAAAAAGTGGAAGGACGGGCTTAATCTGTATCGTCGATTGAGATTTTAAACGGCTGAGATCTTTTCTCATTTAGCACGAGAAATTCTATTATTATATGATCACCACTCTATATATATATATATATATATATATATATATATATATATAGAGGAGGGATCATGTAAAAAAAATTCCCCCTGTAAGAAAAAGAATGAATCATGTCCATCAGATCTAAAAAAATCAACGGCTGATATGCAAACAAGCAATGACTAAAACACAATCAAGCAACAAAATAATCAAGCAACAACTTAAACACAATCAAGCAACATTGTAATCAAGCAACGACCTGAATACAATCAAGCAATGCCGTGAATGCAATCAAGCATCTTTCTCACTTTCTCACGTTAAGACCTTTCTCACCGGATCCGCCGCTCCCTATATATATATATAGATATATAGATATAGAGTTGTAATCATATGTTAACCACTCCCCAAATGTTACCTACAGACCTCATTTGGCGGTGCATTATCTAGACAAACTAACTACATTATCTAGGCAATATATGGTACATTACGAAAGATAATGTACAAATTGTAATAGATAATGTAATGCAAATAATGTACTATATTATCTTCGTAATGTACCATATATTGCCTAGATAATGTAGTTAGCTTGTCTAAATAATGCACCGCCAAATAAGATCTGTAGGTAACATCTGGGGAGTGGTTAACATATAAATGCGTCCCTATATATATAAACGAAAGTATAAGCAATATGCAACGGCAGAATGACCATGCAATCGAGTAAACAAACTTGAGGCCATATGAGAAAATCGTAACCACGTCAAATCAATTTACCATTGTGAAATTAATTAATTAATTAATGATTAAAGTGATGATTTTGTTCTAATTTTCTTTTGCAATCAACGTCAAACCCGTAGGGATATTGATCTTGGTGAGAAAATTAGTTGGTTTTCAATTTAGTCAATCTTCAAATTATGTTTCGTAAAGCTAAAGAAAGTCATATCTTCTTAGCAGTTATATAATATAATATTCAAGGGTTGCTGATTTGAGCTGCTGTTTTAAGTCTTCTCATCATCATCTAATTATATATTGCTTTATTTTTATATATACTGCAGGAAATTCAAGAAAAGTTCATGAGTTTATTAAAGTAGTTGTCGTTGTCATAGATTTGGTGGGCTCCGCTGTGTAATACATGATATAGCGATAAATAAAAATTATGTTTTAAGCTATATGATGATGGAATTAATAAGAAATCCTAGTAGATATAGAAAATATCTCAAAAAAACTAAGGAATATAGTAGGCTAATCTCCATATCTTTTCATAAATGTTTTCTTGGATGGATCATGTTAAGATTTTTATTAGAAAAATCCTTCTTTACTTTTTGTGCTTTGGTGGGTCAAAGATTGTAAGTCATCTTAGTCAGTTTTTCAGTTTCTAGAGTTTTAAACTGTAATCCTTGTATAGGATCGATCGAATTGTAATAGAACTTAGGTTGAAGACCGAACAAAGGAGAATGCTCGAGAACTGACTACATGCACGCCTTGAAACTTGGTTTTCTCCAAGTACAACCTTGATCATATCTAAGTTGGAGCACTCAGTATAAAGTTCATCCATACTTACCAGGAGAAGTCAGTATGAGGGCTTCCCCGTACTGACTATGAGAAGTCAGTACGAGGGTTTTCCATACTGATAAGGAGAAATCACTATGAGGGCATTTTTTCCATACTGACTGTGGACAGTCAGTATGAGGGTCTACCATACTGACTATGGAAGTCAGTATGAGGGCTAAGCTATACTGACCTTGGGAAGTCAGTATAAGACCTTTACCTTTAAAGCACAAGCTATTCGAAAGATATTGAAGCTCAGTCAGACTTAGGCCCAAGTGTAAGTCAGTACGAGGTTTCCCAAACTTGGATCCCTCGGACAGAAAATTAGTCTGACATAAACTGACGCAGCAGAGCATAGCAGAGCAGACCTACGGCATGCGCTACGATTGGACAATATCATCCATGAGTCTAACGTCTGGATTTATGTGTCTAACAGGCACAAATTCAAAATGCCGGAGGAAATCCTCTATAAAAAGGCCTGCCCTTCAACCTTAAATGGTTACAAAGTTTGAACGATCTCTGTAAATCTTCACACGAGAAAGACCATCTCTCTGCTAAACTCTTTGAGTTTCTGTGTTTCTTAACAAGATACTTGAGTCTCCGACTCAAGTTATACTCCGTGTTATCTTCTCCTAGCACGAGGTTGAAGCTTTAAAGCTAAAGATTTTCTTTGGTGAATATATCTTTCCAAGATATATTCATAGCAGTCAATTTCCTAGTCTGGGATACTGACTCTCAAGAGCGTGTGCCAACCACCTGAGTTCTAGGAAGAACAGTAAACATCCTACCACCGGGAAGAAGGCTGCGGGGTGCCGTCCTCACTTCAACCTGAAGACTAAGTCCGCAAGGAGTTCCTAGGCGAGTGTCTGATAACCGTAGAACAGTGAGCAAATAAATTTATAATTACACCCAAAGGTGGTCAAACTCATAGGGACTGTGCAACGAAAGACCCAAAGTTTTAGCTATAATTCCTAGAACATAGAAGTTTGAGGAAATAGAAAAGGGATTTTTGTTTTGGAAATTAAAGATGACAATGCGAGAAAATAAAGGTTTTTAAGCAATTAAAGAAAAATACAAATCCTTGGGCAGATATTCTCAACTTCAACATGCAAATTCATCAACTCAGCAATGGGGAAAGATTAGATTTTGATGGATTAAACTCCTTGGTTGGGCAATTAAACCCTAGACTACTAAAAATTCACTATCTCATCTTGGTCTTAAGAACACAAATTAGTCAATCTCGATAATCATCTAATTAATTCTTACAAATTAATTCTTATTTTTTGGACAGAAAATAATTGCATTCAATTCCTTTTTCCTATTATCAATTTTCACCTCTCGGTCCTTCAATTAATAACTACAAACCTAGATTCAAATTCATCTCTCGGTGCTTCTCTAAATCTAGATTCGATTAATTAAGCACAAGGAATTGAACCATGCTATTGAGTTGATTTTAATTAAACAAGCATAAAAAAAGAATACACATAGCCCTAGAACCTGTTAGGGTTCTAGCCACAAAACATGACTAGAAATAAAACAAACATATTATTACCTTAGCAATTGAAATAGGAACCTTGAATGTCTTGTAAAAACTCCAAAGCTCTATCCAACAATGTAAAATCAGAGATCAAAAGTCTGAAATTCGTGCATAATAAGTCCTATTTGTAGAGGAGAGAAAAAAATCTAATCTAGGTATTGGGCTAAAATAACAAAAACTTCCAAAACAGGTTGAAAATTCCATGTCAGGCCTCTGTGTCAATCGACACATATGCAACGTCTCGATCCACCCTTGTCTGTCGATCGACATACCTGCAATGCCCTTTGTGTCGATCGACAGGAAGCCTGTCGATCGACGTGCTTGCACATGTCGAGCCTCCTTCTTCTGCCTTGCCTCCGATCGACATCCGACCTCCGTGTCGATCAAGATGCACCACGTCTATCGACACAGAGGTCCTACTTTGCGTTTTTGGCTTCGTCTTCCAACTTGGTTGACTTCCCGTGTGTCAATCGAAGCTGCAACTCTGTGTAACTCGGCTCTTTCATCATTTCACCTCTTTTTAGCCCTAAATACCTGCAAAATTCACCACGAAGGGCATAACATCCTCTAAAACAGTCTCATGCACAGAAATAAGTAAAAACCTAACCTAATTGTACTGAAACAATAGAGAAAAATATAGATAAGTGAGTATAAATATGAGCTTATCAGTGCCACAACTGACCGAAGGACGGAGGCACCGACGGGCTGTGTATAGATCGTAAGGAGGCTTGTACTTACTTAGTGAATTATCCAAACCTTGGGTCTGAAGAATGGATGTAAGATATTGAGATCCGAACCACTATAAATCTTGTGTGTTCTTTACTATTTTATTATATTCCTACTTTATTTTTTTTGTTTCACAAACTGACTTTTGAAACCTTCAATACTTGTCCAAGTATTGAAGTGTATACTCTGTGAAACTGACTTAACAAGAACAAATTTAAGATTAAGTCTTCTACACACAAAACTGACTATACTCTGTTTATCTGAATCAGTGTAACTGTCTTTTATTACTTCTGCAGCATATGCAAACTTTTCGCTGCACAGTTTTGCACTCTGATTTTGGGATCAACAAGTGGTATCACGCGCCAAGGTTCTTACAGACTAAGGTTGTGTTGAGTCACTTAGGACCAGATCTCTGTTTTCTGCACTTGGTTTGTGTGTTTTCAAGCTTAGGTACGCAGAGATGGCACAAATTTAGTAGCGTCCACAGTACTCATTAGAAGATTTTGAGATATGGAAGAAGCGCTCGTTGATAATGTTGAATAACGTTCACCCAAAGATGGTTGAGGTTCTATCTACTGGACCACTGAAGATCATAAAAGTGAATACTCAGCTCGGAGGAGCAAGGGGTCTGGAGATAGTGGAGAAGCTTCATGTAGAGTGGACGAACGACGACAAAGTTCATTTTCAGCTGGATTCAGTGATCGTGGAGCTTGTCCTTCAATCCTTACCAAAGCCACTGGTTGTTGAATCTCTCGAGCACAGCAACGCCAAAAAGATGTGGGAGTTTCTTGGCACTCTCAGCCAAGAAACAGCTCAGATGAAGCGAAACAAGCTTCAAAATTGTGTAGATAAGTATGACTCTTTTCAAATAGTTCCTGGTGAAAATGTTAAATCAATGGAAGCTAGATTCAATGCTATTATATGTGAGCAGAAAATCATGGGGAGAACTTATGAGATTACAAATATGAATGCAAAGATTCTCTCCAAGATGCCCAAGGAGGACTGGTTCGTCAAAGCCACCAGCTTGAAGGAGAGGGATCTCTCCAAGATCATGACCAAGGACGTGTTCGCCCAGATCCAAGTCCATGAATGGGACATACCAATGGCGAACAGGAATGAAGTAGTGCGAAATGTCAGCACACATCTAGAAGAAGATACTGTCTTTTTCGCAAAAAAGGAGTTCAGGAGAAGGCCTCAAAAGCCTTACCAAGCTGACAGATCTTCCGGACAGGCTTCTACCTCAAAGTCAGCACCAACACCTTCCTACCAGAAGAAGGAGGAAAAGAGCTCAATTGAAGAGCTTGAAGAGCAGATGAGGAGGCTGACAAGACATCTTGAGAAAGCCAAAGCCAAGAAGGAAGGTTCACAACCCAGTGAACTAAATGTGAAGGGATCGACTTCGATGAAACTTTTGCTCCGGTGGCCAAACTTAAACTATTCGTCTATTCCTTGTTTATGCCGCCCACAACAACTTCACAGTTTTTCAGATGGATTTGAAGAGTATCTTTCTGAATGGGGAGCTTAAAGAAGAAGTATATGTGGAACAACCCCCTGGCTTTGAAGAAAGAAATCAAGTTTACAAACTGAAGAAGGCTCTCTATGGGCTGAAGCAGGCACCCGGAGCTTGGTATGAGACGTTGTCTCGGTTTCTCCTCAAGAATGGTTTCCGAAAAGGCAAAATCGACACAACGCTCTTCAAAATTAAGGATGGATCAGACATCCTTCTAGTGTAGATCTACATCGATGATATTATATTCGGATGCAGAAACTTGAAGATGTGTGAAAAGTTTGACAAACTAATGCAGAACAACTTTCAGATGAGCATGATAGGCAAACTGACTTACTTCTTGGGTCTTCAAGTCATTCAGTTCGAAGGAGGAATCTTCATCAATCAGAAGAAATACTCCAAGGACTTGATCAACAAGTTTTGTCCAGAGGAGACCAAGCCCTTGAGGATTCCGATGAGCCCAAGTGCTAAGATCAATCTTGATGAAGAAGGCAAAACAGTCAATCCAACGGCATACAGAGGCATTATTGGGTCACTTCTATACTTAACTGCAAGTAGGCCAGATATTTCCTACTCAGTTGGAGTATGTGCGAGGTTTATGCCAATCCGAAGAAGTCGCACATGGAGGCTGCCAGAAGAATAGTCAAATATCTCAAAGGGACAGAGTTGCTAGATATTTGGTACCCAAAATTTGATGAGCTTACTCTCAATGCTTACTCAGATTCAGATTATGGAGGATGCAGAATCGACAGGAAGAGCACAAGTGAAACATGTCAGTTCCTAGGTCACAAGCTTGTAAGTTGGTTCAGCAAAAAGAAACACTCAGTCGCCACGTCTAAAACTGAAGCTGAGTATGTTACTTCTACAAGCTGTTGTGCTCAAGTGCTTTGGATCAAGCAACAATTTCTTGACTATGATGTCAAAACTGGGTGTGTGTCAATCTATTGTGATAATGGCAGTGCAATGTGCATCACAAAGAACCCAATTCATTATTCCTGAACCAAGCACGTCGGCATAAGGCATCACTTCATCAGAGATCATGTCGAGAAGAAGGATGTGTTCGTAGAGTACATCCGAACTAAAGATCAACTGGCGGACATCTTCACCAAACCACTCCCAGAGACCAGATTCAAGGAGTTTTGCATCAAATTTGGTCTATTGGAGATCGATGAGATCCTTATTGAAGAAGAGTGATGCTGAATAAAACTGAGTCCGAGCTCTCGGTTTTAAACTTAAAGGCATATCGGATACAGATTAAAACTGAGTTCCAACTCTTAGTTTCTAAACTTGGTGTGTCACTCAACATGAAGTCTTCGTACTTATTTGATCTTTAAAGAATACTTCTTCAAGTGGTGTCAATGCAACTCAGTATGAAGCTCGTCACACAAGAACGGAAGAAATCATTTCCTACGGCATCCGAAGAAGATGAAACTTACTCCCATTAAGTTTCGAACTGACTTGCTGAAGAAAAACCAAGTTTTGGTTTTGACACTTAGAAGATTTCTGAAGGACTGATGCAGAATTAAACTGAGTTCCAACTCTCATTTTAGCAACTGGCTATTTGTCAGTTTGGAAGTTCGAAAGGTGGGATTTCGAATTCCCCAAAGGCGATCGAAGCGGTTACATCACTATTAATACGTATCTTGCATTGATGAATCAGGATTTGAAATGTGGATGACGGTCCTTCCCACGACGCTCCAGTCAAATCTCAAACGTGCATCGCGAGGCAACGTATCCCAATCGTCGCCAAATATCAAGAAACTGAAAGTGTTAAGGTACATTTACTCTGTTTGAATGACCTTATCTCTGCAATAAATAGGGTTCATCCATTTCCTTTCTGAAACACTTTCTCCTTTCTCCATTGTCGAACCCTTCCTTCCAAGTTTATACTTCTTCTTCATCCAAGTTTTCCTTCGATCTGGAAAAATGGCAAAGGAGCCCAAGTCACCAGACATAGCCTCACCACCCTTTTTGGGTGCGGTCAAAGAGGGGGAAAAGAAGTATGGAAGGTGCAAAAGACATCAAAACTTGTGCAGAATACATCAGTACTGTGAGCCTGGCAGCTCCAAAAGCAAGTAGAATTTCAGAGGTTTTCTGTCTCTACTAGTTGTTTTATACTTTCAAATGACAAGGTATGGACTGCTCTAGGTTCACAGCCTAATAGAGACCTCTTCGCTGCATGATGCGCACAAACTGCGAAATCAGCATATGCAGTTGAATGAGGAGAGAAGTCCGGAGGATACAAGACATTTATAGGGGATGTTCTTGTCACTGCTGATGGACTACATCTACCAATGTCAGAGCCAGCAGACCTCCAAGGGGGCAAAGCTACTGAAAGCCAGCATGAGGGAAGTGGAAAGCAGGTAAGCATATAAAAAATGCTTCCCTCAAACGACGTTGAGATGAAAGAGGGAAGACAAGTTTTTCTTTCCACAAGGAGCACATCTCAACGGACGTCTTTCTAGTCCGAGAACTCCTAGAAGACAAAAGTCCAAGGGCGGTGAGAAGCTAGTCAGCTACCCTCCTTGGACAAGGAGTTCAAAACGGACCAAAGTATCAGCCAGTTTGAAGAACATCAAGAAGACCAAAAGCAGCCTAGTATAGATTTGTAATAGTTCTGTAATAGGTTTCTTTTTGTTAGTTTATCCCTGTACTTGTAATGAAAATTATTAAAGGATAAACTGCCTTGTTGATGACAATCTCTTTTTGTCCAACAAAGGTCTTCGTTCTTCATTCGCTGAACTTACACACTCCATTGTAATCAGCAGGTTTCTAACTCTCTACTACTTAAGATTGAAACCGCTCTGAACTGACTTGAAAATAAATCGAGCAATATCTCTCAAAATCTATTAGGAGAAGATCTTAAGTAGAAAGTTGACCTTGACGGGAACTTTTCTGAGTTTATGTGACTATTTGTCAAATCTGTAAAAACTCTGAAGTTATCTACACCTCATCAGCTTAGGTTAAAGATGGCTTTGACAACACCAAAAAATGGGAAATTGTTAGGATTTTTATTAGAAAAATCCTTCCTTACTTTTTGTGTTTTGGTGGGTCAAAGATTGTAAGCCATCTTAGTCAGTTTTTCAGTTTCTAGAGTTCTAAATTATAATCCTTGTATAAGATCGATCGAGTTGTAATAGAACTTAGGTTGAAACCCGAGCAAAGGAGAATGCTCGAGAATTGACTACATGCAAGCCTTGAAACTTTATTTTCACCAAGTACAGCCTTGACCATAACTGAGTTGGAGCACTCAGTATAAGGTTCATCCATACTAACCAGGAAAATTCAGTATGAAAGCTTCCCCGTACTGACTAGGAGAAGTCACTATGAGGGTTTTCCATACTGATAAGGAGAAATCAATATGAGAGCGTTTTACATACTGACTATGGACAATCAGTATGAGGGTCTACCATACTGACTATGGGAAGTCATTATGAGGGCTAAGCTATACTAACATTCGGAAGTCAGAATAAGAGTCTCTACCTTTAAAGCACGAGCTATTCAAAAGATATCAAGCTCAGTCAGACTTAGGCATTTTATATGCCCAAGTGTAAGTCAGTACGAGGTTAGAGAAATACTTCCTTACTTTTTGTGTTTTGGTAGGTCAAAGATTGTTAGCCATCTTAGTCAATTTTTCTGCTTCTAGAGTTTTAAACTGTTATCTTTGTATAGGATCGATCGAGTTGTAATAGAACTTAGGCTAAAGATCGAGCAAAGGATAATGCTCGAGAACTGACTACATGCATGCCTTGAAACTTAGTTTTCACCAAGTACAACATTGACCATGACTGAGATGGAGCACTCAGTATAAGGTTCATCCATACTGACCAGGAGAAGTCAATATGAGGGATTCCCCTTACTAACTAGGAGAAGTCAGTATGAGGGTTATCCATACAGATAAGGATAAATCAGTATGAGGGAGTTTTCCATACTGACTTTGGACAGTTAGTATGAGGGTCTACCATACTGACCTTGGAAGAAGGTTGCAGGGTGTCGTCCTCACTTCAACCTGAAAACTTAATCTACAATGAGTTCCTAGGCCAGTGCCACAGCTGACCGAAGGACGGAGGAGCCAACGGGCTGTGTATAGATCGTAATGAGACTTGTACTTACTTAGTGAATTATCCAGACCTTGGGTCTGAAGAGTGGATGTAGTATATTGAGATCCGAACCACTATAAATCTTATGTGTTCTTTACTGCTTTACTTATATTTGTTTCACAAACTCATTTTGGAAACCTTCAATACTTGTCCAAGTATTGAAGTGAAACTGACTATACTTTGTTTATCTGAACCAGTGCAACTGTCTCTTATTACTTCTGCTGCACTTACAAACCTTCCGCTGCACAGTTTTGCGCTCTGATTTCGAGACCATCAGATCAAAATAAAAATCTTGAATTTTTTTATAAAAGTCCAGGTCAGGTTTGATTTTCATGGGCCTCATAAGGCTACCCACTGTGGTGGATTGTTGTGGGTTGTGGGATAAGTTGAAAGGTGAGGTGAAAAAGTAAGAACAACCGAACACCTTCTGCAACTTCCTGCAACTTGATTGTGGTCCAATCAGAAGCTGCCACTTTGCAGCTTCTGATTGGATGATTATATATTATGTAATTTAATTTTAAATTGCAAAAAATATATAATTAATCAAATATATATATGGGTTAATTGCAATTTAATTCCCAACGTTTGCTCATTTTTTCAAAAATAACCTAACGTTTATATAATTACAGTTTAATTCCTAACGTTTGTCTATTTTTGCAAATTAATTCCTAAGGTTCCAAACAGGCAATTTAATTCCTAATGTTTGTTCATTTTAGCAATTTAACGCTCAACATATACAAGGTATGCATTTTAATTCTCATATTTTAAAAGTTGTTTTTTATTCCCTAATTTATATTAAATTATATTTTAACAACTAAAGTTTATCCATTTTGCAATTTAATTAAAAAATAACCTAACATTTATAAAATTATATTTTAACTCCTAATTTTTATTTTTATTTTTGCAGAAAAAAAGATTTCATAAATTATGTTCATTTTTATATAAAATTACATTATAAGTTAATGTTTCAATTTTTTTAATTTAATTCCAACATTAATCTATTTATGAAAAATAATGGATGCCCGTTTTTTTGAAAAAAAAACTAATATTAATAATTTTATATTTAGATTTTTAATATTTATGAGTTGAATTATAAAAAATAAACATTAATTAGAAATTAATTTTAAAATTGAACAAATTTTAAGAACTAATAATTTTTTCAAGAAATTAAGAAAATATATTAGGAATGTATGTAAGGTGCTTGGTTATTTTTTAATTAAAATTAAAAAAATAGATAGTTTTTAGTATTTAAAAATGTAATTTAATAAATTCTATGAATTAAAATGAAAATTTGTAATGTTGGGAATTAAATTGCGAAAATGGAGTAAGGATAGGAATTGAATTGCATGTTTTGAAATGTTAGGAATTAATTTGCAAAAATAGACAAACGTAAGGAATTAATTTGCAATTATGTAAATGTTAGGTTATTTTTGCAAAAATAAGCAAACGTTGGGAATTAAATTGCAATTAGCCCTATATATATATATATATCAAAATTCATCATTTTTTCTCTATAAATAGAGCTCAATATTGATATATTTTTACAAACAAACCAAATCTCTTATTTTTCTTGCATTACTTCTTAAATTTTTAATTTGGCTTAGTTATGTAATTTGCACTTTTTCGGTAATAGTCATTCTATTTATAATATCTTTTAATTATATTTATAAATTTAAATTATATTTTTCTATATTTTGTAAATTTATAAAAAATGAATTAAAATTAATATAAATAATATATAGAAATAAAATAAAATAAAAATAAAATAGATTGTAGGTTGTTGAAAGTTATTGTAGTGAGTGAAAATTGAATTAGGTTGTTGGTTGTATATGTGGAGTAGAGAAAAATTTAAAAAGTTAAGTTATATTGAGTTATTGAAGTTATGATAGTGCTAATCAATAAATGAATAATATATATTTATCTATATAATGATAGTTAAATAAATGGTGGCTTCTCGTACAAATCCTTTTTGATGGTCTTATTTGGGCAAAGAGGTTAAATTAATGGTTTCAAGAATTTTTGGATTTGACGAAATAAATATGTCATTTTCCATGACCATGGATAATGTTAAAGGTGTGATGATAATGTCGTCACTTTATTGAATTCGGAATTTTGTTACAATTATTTTTCTTAACCCATCCCACGTGAAACTCATGAGGTTGAATTCTCTCATCACAAAAATAAATAAATCATATATTTGAAGCTTATTAACATTTTCAAAGTTTGCTTACACGCCATTGTTTTGCTTGCATAGATATAGCGTACTCAGTCAATTCTTTGAATATGTTTGACAAATGATTATAATATAATACTTAAATATAGCTTATTTAGTTTTATGTTTCAACTCAAAATAATTTATTATTCTAAAATTTAAATGTGTGGGGGTGTATATAATAAACGAGATGAACTTTAGAGTTCGAATTTAAAAATGATAATATATACTCCCTCTGTTCCGATAATATAATCCAGTTTGATCTTGCGTGTTTGTCAAAAATTATTTTAGATTTAAACAAACTTCCAACGTTTCCCTTATTTAAAACATTAATTAACCTTATATTTTCATAATATTATATTTAATATTCTTGTTTTCCAAAATTATTAAGGAATGTAATGATAAATTATTAGATAAAAACAATACCAAATATAAAAATTGGACCATATAATTGAAACACCCTAAAGTAGTAACTCGGACCATACAATCGAAATGGAGGGATTATATATATATATATATATATATATATATAGTAGTGATCATATAATAAGTGAGTTTCCCATGCTAAATGAGAATAAATCTGGGTTGTTTATTTATATAAATCGACGCTTCAGATTTAAACTACTCCTTCATTAATTCACGCATCATTATGGAAATAAGGGTAAGGTAGTAATTGCTGTTTTAATTTTGGTAACCGTCTCCTCTATTTTAGATCTAAATACTCTCTCTCCTAATTTTCTCTTTCCTCCCATTATTATCAAACGATTATATCTTTCTCGATTCAAATCTATTTTTTATGAATCATATATCAAATTAAACGTATTTTTACAACGATTCATATGATATCCATATTGGATATGTTAAATTTAGAAGATTTGCACGAAAATCATGATTTTATATTCAGCTGGTATATGATCTTCATTATATTTACGTTCAGGATAAAAAATGCATAAATTGCGCATAAAAAATGTTCCAAAATATCTGCATTTTTTGCATCAAATGATGCATTATTAACTTGAATAAGATGCATTTTT
>JAPKLW010004180.1:18616-29883 GCA_026898455.1 Plectranthus barbatus
CATTTTTTACATTGATACGTTCAGGATAAAAAAAATGCATCAATTACGCATAAAAAATGTTCCCAAATATTTGCTTTTTTTGCATCAAATGATGCATTATTAACTTGAATAAGATGCATTTTTATTCTAAAGCATATGCATTTTTGTATTCATATTAAGTGCATTTTTTGAATTGATTATATGTTGCAGTTTTATAACTAAAATGTTGCATTTTTTACATTGAACGTATGCATATTATGTTTTATGAACTGCACGAAATAAAATTATTGAATATACATTTTTTACATTTTTGCCCTTTTATGCATTGCGTATGTGCAAAAAATGCACCGAAAATTGGACGGGATTTATTTAACCTGAGCCGTAGATTGAAATATTTAATGGCTCAGATTTTTTCTCATTTAGCATGGGAAATCCTATTATCACCTAATCACTACCCTATATATATATATATATATATAGGGATGTGATCCAGTGAGAACCACTCTTACCATAAGAAATAAGAACCAATCCTCGCCATTGATTTTGATGAATGAACGCTCAGGATTTTACTAAAATTTTCGGTCATTATATCTCAAAAAACTTGCATTATAGGGTATTTTTGTCATTTTGTAATTATTTAAGATTCTGTTTGCATATTCTATCTCGACGTTCATTATATATCTAACAAACTTGCATTATATACCTAGGAAACATACATTATATACATAACATTCATTATATACCTAACAAACATTTTCCTGCGTTATAATATGATATTACTCTTATTTTAGAATAATATTACTATCATTATACGACATTGTTTCCTCTATTATATATAATATTACTTTTATTTTAGAAAAAAAATTATATTGCCTTCATTATAATGCATATGTTATTACTATATAATAATAAGTGTAAATATAATGATGAATGATGATTTAGCTGAAATAAACATGTTGCATTTTATCTATCATATTCTGCATTATATACTATAACTTCATGCATTATATTGTACAACTGCATTCATTATATAAGAATTCGTGTACTGTTACGAAAATTATGCATGTTATACATGATATTACTTTTATTTTAGAGAAAATTATATTACTTTCATTATAATGCATATGTTATTACTATATAATAAATAACAAGTGCAAATATAATGATGAAATGATGATTTCGCTGAAAAAACATGTTGCATTTTATCTATCATATTTTGCATTATATACTATAATTTCAAGCATTATATTGTGTTATTGTATTCATTATATAACTTCATGCATTATATTGACCTCGACATGCATTATATACCTAGCAAACATTCATTATATACCGAACAAACATGCATTATAAAATATAGTAATATACATTTATATAATATAACAAAAAATACATAATTAAAAACAAGTAATATATGATCAACTTTTATAACAACTATGGTATTATCTACAGTGTGCAAAGATAATGAATTTTTTTTTATCTTGCAGGAAAAAAGTTATTGCATTTTATCTATCATATTCTGCATTATATAATATAACTTCATGCATTATATTGTGCAACTCCGTTCATTATATAAGAATTCGTGTACTATTACGAGAATTATGCATATAATCACTAATTTTCATTTCTTACGATGATTTTTAAATCGAAACATATACAATAGGGATTTCGTTTGAAAGATAATTAAATTACCTTTAATTTGATATATGATACATTAAAAAATAATCTAAATTGAAGGAGATATGATCATTTAAATATTTAGGATGATTTTAGAGGAGAGAGAAAAAATATTACAAAATTACCCTTTAATGCAAGTTTCACTACACTATAATGCAGACGGGATTTATTTAGTCTTGAGCGTTGGATCATCAATTGGATGGCCGAGATTAGTTCTTATTTTTACATGGTAAGGAGAGTTCTCATATGATCACTCCCCTATATATATATATATATATAGAGAGAGAGTTGTGTTCAAATCCGAACTAAATATTGTGAATGAACTATGAACTTTTCATTGTTATGTGTTTAATTGATCATTGTAGTTTATATGATAGTTCATTATAGTACTTAATTATGATACTTCATTGTTGTGTGTGTAATTAATCATTGTAGTGTATATGATACTGTAATGAGATATTATACATACAATAATGATCAATTACACACACAACAATGAAAGTTCATAGTTCATTCACGAAGATGAGTTCAGCCTAGAATGCACCCCTATATATGAGAACCAACTTTACCATGTGAAAATAAGAACAAATCTCGACCAACTTTACCATGTGAAAATAAGAACAAATCTCGGCCATCCAAAACATGATATCAACAGCTCAGATTTAATTTCGTCCGTGTTTCATTATTGTTTGTATTGGTCTGCATTATTGTAAAATGAGGGGTAATTTTGTACTTACATCAATTCAAATCTTTTTATAATCTAAATTATATCTCACGATCTTTGTTACCTTTGTGATTTGTCATCTCCATTCCTTCTGCGATTATATAATTGTGAAATCTCATTCGTCATTGTCTGCGATTGTCTGCGATTTATGATTTGTCATCATTTTCGTTCGTCATTGTCTGCGTTCATCGTCTGCATTTATCGTCTGCGTTCATCGTCTGCGAGTTATGGATGCTTTGAAAGGTAAGATTTTATATATTGTATCTGTTATGTAATAGAAACAATTATTTTCTAATATGATGTTTGATTATTAGTTATCAGTTACGGTTATAGAATTGAAGTTTCATTGTATAGGTTCAGAGGCGGACGTATGTAGGGAAATGGGGGTACACTTGTACCCCCAAAATTTTATTTTATTGTTATTAAATTATATATATTTATTATTATTTATATATTTTTATTATTTATTTTTATATAATGTATTCCCAATTTAATTTTATTTATATATTGTATCCCTAATTTTAAATTTCTGGATCTGCCTCTGTATAGGTTATTGATGATTTGTTTGCAGATATTGAATTAGGTTTCGTAGATTGTTGTTTTTATATGTAGTACTTATTTTATATGTGATTGAATGATAATTAGTTTATGTAGGTTCTGGTTGGTTATGAGAATTCATTATATAGATTAAATACATGCATTATATTTTGTTATGAATTGCATTATATGTTTGTAGTTTTTTTGTTAACTAAAAGAGTGATTATTTGTTTATGTACTTTCAAATTTGTTTTATATGTGCATTATATAATGTTAGAACATGCATTATATATTTGTAATAGTTTCATTATAGGTGAGTTTGTTATAATTAGTTTATGGAGGTTCTGTTACGGTATGTGAATTCATTATATAATGAAAATATGTTCATTATATAGTTATGTATCATGCATTATATGTTTTAACTATCAAATCTAATTCATGATTTTTTCTGCAGATTCTTATGTTACAAGGTGTGATAATTCTATGAAGCCTTATGTTGGAATGCTATTTAGCACACTTCGGGATGGTATTGAATTCTATGATAATTATGCTAGGTTTTTTGGTTTTGATACACGTCTTTCTACTTTTAAAAAGGGTGGTGATATGATTTTGTGGAGATATGTAGTGTGTAGTAGGGAGGGTGAGAAATTTCATGAAAATGTTGAAAACTAGAATTGTACGTTAGTTGAATCTAGGCAGAAAAGGAGAAAACGTTCATCGATGAGATGTGGATGCATGGCGAAGATGGTTTTGAAATATCATGGAGGTTCATACTTAGTTCATTTATTTGTTGAAAATCACAATCATCCGTTAGTTGAAGCTCGTTTTCAGCATTTTATGAAGTTGAATCGTCAGATTGACATTGTTCATCAAAAGTTTATTTTGGACTGTGTGAGAACAAATATAGGACCTACACAGTCATCTCGTTTGTTAAAAGAGTTTCTTGGGGGCTGTGATGGTGTTTGTTCTGCTGTAGATGTTAGGATTTACTCTCGAGATATGAGAGCATTTGTTGATGGTGCTGATGCACAAATGCTTCGCAATGAAATGGCAAGGAAGCAGCAGATGTGTTCAGCATTTAGTTATCATTATCATTTGGATGAAGAGGGCAAGTTGATGAGACTCTTTTGGTGTGATTCTATCTCGAAGAAGAATTATAAAGTTTTTAGGGATGTTGTTGCATTTGACACCACGTATTCAACAAATTAGTAAGTTTTTTTTGTTTCATTCTTTGTTCTTATATATATTCATTACTTTATTTATGTGCTTGCATTATATGAACCAAACATATTCATATTATAGTTATTGGATCTACATTATATGTTTCTTGTGCTATCTGATAATGTTTAAATTCATGATGCATTATATAATATACTCTTTTTCATTATAAAGCTTTTAATTATGCATTTTATAGATTTGTCATATGCATTATATGGTTGTTTATTTTACATTACATGGGTGCATTATATAATAAAAATAGTTTCATTATATAGCTTTAGTATATGCATTATATGGTTATTGTGTTATGAAGTCAAATGTAATTGTTATATGTATTTTATATTCAGGTATTGTTTAATATTTGCCCCTTTTACGGGCAAGGATAATCATGGGAAACCTGTGGCTTTTGCTGCTGGTTTGTTGTCTAAAGAAGATTCTGATTCTTTTTCATGGTTGTTTGAGAGATTTCTTGAATGTATGGGCTCAGCTCCGAAAATGATTATAACAGATCAAGATTTAGGTATGAAAGTTGCAATTCAAAGAGTTCTTTTGGATACGAGGCATCGCTGGTGTATGTGGCATATTATGTTGAAGATTGCAGACAAGGTTTCAAAAGAGTTGCATTCTAATGAGAATTTCAAGAGTGATTTGTTGTCGTATGTTTGGACGGAGTTGATTGAGCCAGATTTTTTTGAGGGCTGGTATCACATAATGGTGAATTATGGATTGGTTGATAATAAATGGTTTGATTCTATGTTTGAGTCTAGAGAGTATTGGGTTCCAGCTTTCTTTCGTGATTTCCCCATGAGTGGCTTAATGAAGACGACTTCAATATCTGAGTGTGAGAATAGCTTCTACAAGAGGTACACAAGGAGTTATTCCAATTTACTTCAGTTTTTGATAAACTATAATCGTGCTATTGAGGCTTAGAGGGATGCTAATTCTTATTTGAATTATTTGGACTCTTCATGCATTCCTAAGATGGAAACAACTTTGTTGATTGAGAAGCATGTTTCAATGATTTACACATCAAAGATGTTGAAGGCTATTCAAGTCGAGTTGCTTGCTGCTTGTTTTAGTATTCAAATGCTAGGAATGAATTTGATGGGTGAAGTTGAGATATATAGATTTGAGGATGAATTTGATGGCATATTTGTTGTGGATTACAACAGAAATGAAGAGTCTGCTATTTGTAGCTGTAAGATGTTTAGTAGGATGGGTATACTATGTCGTCATATATTCTTTGTTTTGAAGAATAAAGGGATCAAAAACATTCTTGATAAGTATGTGATTTCTCGGTGGAAGAAATTTTCTTTATTGGATTCTTTACATGAAGTGCAGCTTGATACCACTGATGTTAATCTTGTTGAAAATAAGAAAATTGAGAAGAAGATCTTGTCTCCTGTTGTTAATTGTGTTGGTAAAATTGGTGCAGATAGTGAAAGGCCGAAAGCTTTTTTATCTGGTATAAATGAGTTGGAACAGTCCATATTTAATGGTACTGAAATGTCTTCATCAGATGATTTAAAGAAAAAGTTGTTTGAGAATTACTATGGAGCTCTTGTCCCAGAAACTATTGAAGTTTTGCCTCCAAATGTAGTTAAAACTTAAGGAAATGGGAGTCGTATCATATCGAGAAAGGAGAAGGCAGCAAGAGATTTGATAAGCGTTTGAGAATGTGTAGAAAATGTAAACAAATGGCAAATCACGATGCAAGGAATTGTGATAAGGTCAATAAATACTTTTAGAACAGTAGTTATATAATGCATGTCTAGATGTTATATAATGCAACACTTTATCTTTAATAATGAAAGTTAAACGTTTCCATTTAACTTTATCATAGTTCTTGTGTTTTTTATATGATGCATGTTTCTATTGTTTATGATGCATGTTTCTATTGTTTATAATGCATGTTATTATGATTTATTTTTTATGAGTTATATTATAATTATGTTAAGTACATTCGTTTTATAATGCATGTTGAAATGATATATAATGCACATTTATATATGATATAATGCATGATATGTTCCAGTATATAAAAGTTTACCAGAAAGAGTTAATATTGTTATTTAAATTAAGACATCGACGTTCATTAAGAAACCAGTGATAATCATGATAAACAAGATCTCCACCTTCTTGGTGGAGATTGGTCTAATCAAGAAATGCTAATCCCCTTCATGATAATCTCAAAACGGTGCATAAATTATAATATAACAACTATGGAATGCTAAATGATAGCAGCATAATATTAGTACCATTATATCAAATCCTGCCTAACATCAAAACTAACTTAAAAGACAAACATTGTTTCTATCCAAATTTAGCCAACCCTACCTACTTCCAAACATTTCATAAAAAAACAAACTGAAAAAAAAAATCATTGTTTTAACCAACTTCCAAACACTTGTTCCCCAATCATGTTCTCATCAGAAATTTTTGACAACCCTTCTGCTGTCCTCACATACTTCTCCACAAATTCTTCCACATCTATCTCTTCTTCTTCTATTTGTTCATCGTAGAAGCTAGTTGCTTTGTCAGTCACTTCCTTCTTGTGCTTGTTGAAGTTTGAGTTTATCAAAGCTCCACAGTACTTGGCTCTCATGAAACGGAGTTGTCGGCTGTCATTCTTCTTGATGGTTGGGTTCCAATCTTTTAAATTCTCGCCCATGTATGTTTCCATGTGGCGCATGACATAGATACCACAGTCCACCTTATTCATTTCATTTCTCCATTTCATTTTCAGCCTTTCCACGTGTGCTTCTTTCACTTTTGATTTGTTGGTTAGTTTCTGATTGAGCAAAAACTCAGCAAAGTAATCAACCTGGCAAACCAAATATATTCATTAATATTCAGAAAGTCATGCATTATAATGATAGGGGAATTGCATTATTAGACAGTTTCATTAATCTAAACAATATTCATTATATATCGTACAAACATTCATTATTGTGTGTAAAGGTATGCATTAAACACGATTACATGCATTCAGACTACTACTATGAAGATGTATTTACTTGCAAGCACTTTTGGGACTGTTCTATATTTGACCTTTAGTTCCTCATCATCAACTGCATCTGAGTTATCAATGAGAACTACTTCCATCTTACGCAGGTTGAAGCAAATTACGTAGAAGTGAAGTGATTGACAAATTGGGAAAAACACCTGGATATAAAGAAAAATTATGATTAAAACAATCTTTACTTAGTTTAGAATTAAATTTATGATAGAAATCATACCAAATCACAATTTCTGATTTGGAAAATTTTCAAGCTATCCAGTTCTTCCTCCATCCTTTCAAAGAACGCCTTCTTTCTCTTTTCAATAGTCCATTTTTTGTTTGGATCAACAATTATGTAGGAGTGTTGTATTTATAGTGTGTTAGTACTTGAAATATTTATATTTGTATAAATTATTAAAAGTAGAAAGTTAAGAGTTCTTACACAAGGATACGTGCTGAAGAAAAATCTCACTGGAGTCTTTGATTTTCTGTATTTTCATGCTTGTTTAGGTGTGAACTCCAAGCATCAATCAAACCAACTTTTACATAGCTTTCAGGCTCAAAAGTCAGGAAATCTGATATCATCACTTGTGTAGTGCAATCATCATATATAATTGTTTCCATATTCAAAATATTATAGAGAATTAATTGATAAATCAATATATATTTCAAGTCGATTATTAAATTTTAAAGTAGTTTTTTTTACTTACTGAGTTGGATGTGTTGATTTGAGGAACCAATAATAAATTTCCTTTTCAAACTGCTCCAGTGGATCATTGATATTGAGTGCAAGTTCATACACTGCTGACATCAATCTTGTGGATTTCTTTCTTTCAGTTGTTGTCCTTGTTTGCATTACATGAGCTGGCTGTTTGCCCTCCTTGCTCTTCGTCCTCCTCTTTTCAAACTGTGAACCTGCATGAAAGGCAACATATTATTTTTATCTATATAATGCATGTTTCTACTTTTTATAATGCATAATTGAATGTTTTATAATGCATGGAAGTCTAGATTGAATACAATTTTTACAATTGTTTCATCATCATCTTTCTCTGTAATGTTTGTTTGAATATCCGCAATCACATTAGTGATTATTTTTTGTGAGGGTTTGTTGCACCTCTTCTTCTCCTTGTGATGAACCAAGTTCTTGTTCCTTTTCAACTTCTTCTCCTTTTTCCATCTCTTCTCCTCCTTCTTGCATCTCTTCTCCTCCTCCTCCTCCTCTGTTTTCTTGTTCTTGTGGTGTTAAAGGCAAATCCTCCTACGTAGAAAATGATTTATTTATTAAATATATAATTGTAATGGTAGTAATTGTTTAATAGTTGGAATATTTACCAGATTTACTTTGTAGTAATCTTTCATTGCTGGAATGTTGAGGCTGAAGTGTTCGGGACATGGTGCGTCAAATTGAGCTTTTTCATCAATTGCTTGCATAATCTTCTCAAGGCATTTGAGCCATTCTGGGTTGCTCCACTCATCTTCCAAGTGTTGTTCGCTTGATGGTTGCGAGGGTGATGTAACACCAATCAGATTTTTGGAAGTCTCCACTGCCATTTTGAAATTAGAGTTTTCCTGAACATGGTTGGGAGCTTTCGTGATCAGAGTGATCAATTTTGACATTGCCTCTGCCATCACTCTTGCAGTTTTAATAATTTGATCGGTGTAGTCATCTGGTTCCATTTCTTCAATTGCTTTCTTTGTTGTTTCTTTCTCTTTCTATTGCTTTTCTCTGTCCTACTTCATGTTCTCTGCAATCTTGTCCTCAATTCCAAGAAATACTGTTGTTGGATCCATCATTGCGTCGACATGTCCTGTTCAGAATTTCTTGTTTTCAACCTCTGCTCTCTGTTGAGCTTTTATCAATGCTGTTGAACATGCTTTGATGACAGGAAATGTCCTATCAACCAGTCGTGTGTAGAAAACAACTCTATCAACGTATAAAAGCTGTCAAGAAAAATTAGTAATGTCATTGGTATATTGAATGTAAAAGTCTGTTATATAATGCTAAAGTTTATCAACTATAATGCAGGTTTTACAATTATATAATGCATTATGAAAACTCGAATTTAATATGTAAGAAAAAGTGTGTTTACCATTGGAAGGAGGACAGGACCTGTGAAACAGACATTTGATTTTTTCTCCCAGATATCCCTTTGCCTAATCAGGGAGTAAACCATGTAGTTGCACCAGTTGAATTGTTTAATATCAGACATGACCTCAAAATTCTCAAGAAATTTTGGTTTGACATATCCGTCAGCAGTATTCTCATAAAAACAATGTTCAATTAGCACTAAGAAGTGCCTTTTGAACAAGTCTCCACCATCTTTTTCAGAAATCATAGTCTCTGCAACGTCTATCGGCCTGATCTTCCACATTTTCTCTTTAATTCTGCTTGCCCATTCTTTCAACACTGTGTTGGGTTGTCTTCTTGATCTTCTGATAATCTTTTTTGGACCTTTCGGGAATTCAAAAATCATGAACACGTCTTTGTCTGTCAAATGTATTGTATCCTTTTTGTTGACTACTAGGCTGCAACTTTAAGGGTTAAGGTTGTCCATGCACCAATATGCAATTTTTTGGGGTATTTCTTTAATTCTGACATTGTAGATGTGTGTGAAACCCATCTCCTCTATAGCTTTAGTTTGTGCTTCATTCAATTCTGATAGATGTCGTGTTAGAACATCAGGACTTGTTCTATATATTAAGTCTGGGAACTCGACAACTTCTTCTTCTTTTTAATCTTTTCCACTGTGTTTTGAAACTTGTTTCTCTTTAACAACAATCTCTTTCTCTTGAACAACTAATTGTTTTTCTGGTTCCTAAACTGTTTTAGTCTTTTTAGGATCTGCAGGAGAAACAAGAATGTCATTATTTAACATAAAAGTTTATTTTCTACATTTCATTATAGAGCAAAATAGTCATTATTGTTCTTTAACGTTTTCATTATAAAAGGTGACTTGCAGTTTTATATATTTTTCCAATTTTTCTTTCATTATATTAGCAAAATCTACGCATTATAGTGCTTTAGACATTTCATGATAAAACCACAATATAGTACTTTCTCTTTTTTCATTTTAAGTTCAAAAATATGCATTATTGTTCATGTATGCTTTCATTATAAGGATCTGAGACATTATGTGAACAGAGTATTTTTATAATCAAACTTTCAATCATTCATTACAACATGCAGTTTCATGAAAAGAAGAGTAAAGCAACAAGTATGTTTATAAATGTAAATCGAGAAGTTTCATGAAAACCTAAATCATTTTAAACTTTTTTTAACAACTGTTTTTCATTATTTTAGTGTTTTAACATGAAATCAAACTTTATATCTACTAATATGTTTGATTATAAAGTGAAATCGGAAAAATCAAACTCTATCTACAAATATCTATCATTATAAAGTTAAATCGAAAAATAGTTCGCGCGATTTTTACCTTTCTGGAAGTTTTTCTGCTTGTCTTTTCTTCCCCATTTCTCCTTTATCTTTTGTTGAATGCCTTGTTTTACCGTCGCCGGTTAGTTTATTTCGTCGGTGAAGTTTGTGGATTTTGGTTTCGCAAAGAGGGAGAGGAAAAAGTTTTTGGTGGTTGAGTGAGATTAAATTTTTTTGAAATGATAAATGAAACGACGTTTTTGCGTGCTGCAGGCATGAATAAATTATTACAGCTGTCATTGATAATCGTGGAATCGTGGAATCGTGTTACTGTGCGGTTTCTTAATTTCAACATATAAAAATATATAATGATAGTATTTGAGTTATATAATGATAGTTCGTAGGTTATATGATGCAAGTTTTTGTGTTGTTTAATGAAACCTACTACTTTAAATTTTTATATTTGTTAGTAATATTTTGATTATTCGTGTGAAATTCGATGGATAATATATAATGATAGTTTCTCACCTCTATAATGAAAGTATGTGAACTATATATGCATGTACGTGGTATGTGTATTAAAAAAGTAATAATTTAAGGGCGAATTTTAATTATTAGCGAAAACACTAAATTGCCCTATAATGAAGGTTTTTGGGGAAAAATGCCTGCATTTTTTTATTTGATCTGGATCGTTGATTGAGGAAGATCTACGGTCAAGATTGGTTCTTATTTCTTATGGTAACTGTGGTTCTCAC
>JAPKLW010004181.1:19808-29878 GCA_026898455.1 Plectranthus barbatus
ATATATATATATATATATATATATATATATATATATATATATATATAAAATTCGAAACTCCGTGATGGCGGCCGACCCCGTGAGCCTCCACATAATGCCGCCCCTGGCTTAGGGGAAGAGATAATACAACTTGACTCCATGACGGGACATTCGTTACTATAAAATCGACTTGTAATAAGAGATACCTTACTATTATATAGCTGTCCATGCCATTGGAACTCTTATTCACAGTTTTTATGGAATTAAAACAAACAGTTTGCAATAAATATGAAAAAATAATTACTTAATCATAAATATGAATCTGCAACTCACTAGGAGAGAGGCAAAAGGAAAATTAGAAGAAAAAGGAAATTTACTCATACTCATTAGACTATGGGCCTTTTCTCATGATTATTGTTTGTTAATAAAAATGGGCTTCATTTTATTTTTCTATGACTTTATTCCGAGCCTAGTGTTGGTGGGCTGTTTTGGACTCTTTCTCTTTCTTGGTTCGGATCCTAATACCATGTATGTAATGAAGAAACTCGTTTATATTTTCTATTTCATGAATATTTAGTGATAAATGTTGAGAATAAAAAACGTTCAAATTTATTTTCAGGCCATCAAAGAATGAGAATTCGGAAAAGAAGGAAAGCTTTTCAACCTAAACAAGTTTGGGCCGAAGCACTTACCAAGACGAGGAACGTTGTTCAGACAAGTAATTAAGTCAAGACCAAATAGGTGATTTGGATACAAAGTCAAAACCCTGTTCGACGGGATGCGATTGTTCGAGCGGAGAGTTGGCACCTTTCATTAAAGGGTGCATTTATTGTATTTGGTCTCTCTGAATAGGGCCTTATTTATTGTAATAGATTATTAGAAATGTATATGTGCTATAATCGATGGAATGTAGCTTTTTCTTGTGTTGGGCGAGTAAAATCCGGTGGTTTAGGACCTTCAAATCGGAGAAAATGGAGGTCGGCAGTGGTGGGGAGAAGCGCCGGTAGAGAGAGAGAGAGGGGAAGTGAGGTAGGTGGTGGGGTAGGTGTATAATAAATCAAAAAACAATTAATGTTTAACAATTTAAAATGTTAAATTCTCTCTCCAATCATTGGAAAGTGGCTAAAAAACATACATTTTTAAACTGATGGCTATATAACATGTATATTTATTCAAAGTGGAAAATTTAGCCACTAATTTGATATATTTATCTAAGATGATAACGTGTAACATAATAGTTGGTTGATAATATAGTTAGTCTAATACATCTGCTATTTACTCTTAATTGTAAGAAACGCACATTAATTTTTTCTTTCAGTTAATGCAGAAGAAGTAGCTTCTTCCAGTCGTGTGGGTCCCACACGCAATTATGGGGACGAGCGCATGTCAACAAACCGTTTGCAACACGCATATCTCTGGCGATGTGCAGCTAGGCCAAAAGCACGCCAACTTTTTTTTAATTATTATTTTCAGCTTTTATTTTATATTTTATTTTTTGATATGTTTTTTCTTATAATTTAATAATAACTATTTTATTGAATATGGAATACAATTAACTCGATTAATCAACTAAATCAAACAAATTCTATTGAAAATTACTCTTTATACCCAAATCCAAGCACAATTACTAAATTATTTACATAGAGGATTGATGGGCATAAAATTTCACAGAAAATTTATGCACAAGCATATCGCAACTTGAACCCGTGTAAAATAAGAGAGAAAATGTCAAGCAAATTACAAAATCGTGGCAATTAATATTGGCAAAAAAAAAAAAAATAATTTCTCAACAAACACACAAATCAGCATCCCTGCTACAGATCGTTGGCTGGCTCAGTCGAGCATTCATTATAAAGTAGGGATCAAGATCTCACCACAGTAGAGAGAGGATCCATAAAGTAGGGCATTGGTGTGACAATTAATATTGGCAAAAAAAAAGAAAAAATAATTTCTCAACAAACACACAAATCAACATCCCTGTGTCAGACTGAGCATTCATTATAAAGTAGGGATCAAGATCCCCCCACAGTATAGGATTCATAAAGTAGGGCATAGGTATCTGGATAAGCCACGTTCAGTTAAAATATTTACTGTGGTCCATGATTCTTTCGTATTGACTATTTTGCCTTTATGATATTAAAATCCAATTGGGAAAATGATATTCGTTATGAGATTAAATATATTTATAAGTAATTAATTAATTAGTACAATATCGCTGTATAAGACCATATTGCATTTATAATTTAAGTAAATTAAAATATTCTGATTTTACTTGTAATGTTGAATTATATATATATATATATATATATATATATATATATTAAAGCTATGGTATTCTTTATAAAATCTTATTTACAATCTAAATTATTATTTAATTAATATTAGAAGTTATTATCTCACTTATATTTTCACATCTTGTTATGTATATACTATAAGATGATGTCTCAAATAATACTACCCCATAGTATGAATTTAGGTTATTTAGAGGCATGATATTTAACAATATTCTATAATATAATAAATTATATTTTGACTTTTTTCGTTAACACTAAGTGATCTATTATTCAATATTAACGATTATTATTTGATTTCACACTATGATGTCTTGATATATATAACATTTAGGGGTGAACAAGAAATCAAAAAAATCGAAAATCGAACTAAACCAAAAAAAAATCGGTTATTTTGATACTGTTATTTCGATTTTTGGTTCGGTTCGGTTCATTTTTTTAAAAAAAATTGGTTTTTGATTTTCAATTCGGTTATTTTTATTCCGGACCAAAATAACCGAAAAACCAAATTTTTATATATAAATTAATAAATATATAATACATATATTTATATATAAAAAATATTATATATCGATAATTTATGAGAAATTATTTTTCATTCTTTGTTGCCAATATTTATTGCCACACCAATGCCCTACTTTATGGATTCTCTTTCTACTGTGGTGGGATCTTGATCTTTACTTTATAATGAATGTTCGGCTGAGCCAGCCAGCTATCTAAAGCAGGGATGTTGATTTGTGTGTTTGTTGAGAATTTTTTTTTCTTTTTTTTTTTGCCAATATTAATTGCCACAATTTTGTAATTTGCTTGACATTCTCTCTCTCTTATTTTACAAGGGTTCATGTTGCCATATGCTTGTGCATTAATTTTCTGTGAAATTTTATGCCCATAAATCCTCTATGTAAATCATTTAGTAATTATGCTTGGATTTGGGTATAAAGAGTTATTTTCAATAGAAATTGTTTAATTTAGTTGATTAATCGAGTTAATTGAATTTCATATTCAATAAAAAAGTTATTATTAAATTATAAGAAAACATATATAAAAAAATAAAATATATTATATAAGCTGAAAATAATTATATAAAAAAAAGTTGGCTTGCTTGTGGCCCAGCTGCACATCGCCAGAGATATGCGTGTTGCAAACGGTTTGTTGACACACACGCATCCCCATAATTGCGTGTGGGGCCCACACGATTAGAAGAAGCTACTGTAATACCCCGTATTAATTTTTCCCTCTTGTCTAATTATATTGGATGTAATATCCATGAATAATCCCCATTGAAATTTTAATGGGAAGTGAATTATGTGAATATTGAGATTTGTATAATGGGAAGTTTGTACTCATGATGAGAATTTTTAAGAATTTAGTGGAAGAAATTATTATTAATATTAGTAATGTGGAGGAATTAGTGGTGAAATTATTATTAATAATAGTAATGTGGAGGAATTAGTGGAGAAATTATTATTAATAATAGTAATGTGGAGGAATTAGTGGGGAAATTATTATTAAAAAAAATAATAATAATAATTAAATGTCTTTTTATGCCTATATAAGGGCATGGGAATGGAGTAATTATACACACAAAATGAAAAGAAATAGAGAGAAATAGAAGGAGAAGGAGAAGTTCAGTGAGAGAGAAAGAAGGGAGATTTTTCCAGAAAACACCCCGTCACCCACACTTCCCGGCTGAATTCCGGCCACCGAAGGTCACTTTTTCGGAGATTTCTCACCACCATCTTGAAGCTTGTTCTTCAAGGATTTCGGGAAGCTATAGTACGCCCCCTGTCGTTGAGTATCGAGCAAGTTACAAGCTCGTGAAGGTTAGCCGTCACCGGAGTTGAACCACCACCACTCACGCCCCCCCCTGTTCACGCCTGTTTTTCGATCACCTCCGTGAACCTCTGGCCGAGTAACCACCATCCGTGCATAGCCCTATCTTCAAGGATCACGTGGAGCTTGGAATCGCTCCGATCCGTTGAGAAACGAGGGAGATACGCCTCCATTTACAGAGACTGTTGGTAAGCATTTTCCGACTCCGTAAATCTACCCCCAGCCCCTTCTGTTCCTTCGTGTTTTTCCAACCTAACGAGTGAGAATCTGGTCTCGATTTCTAAAGGTCGAAGAAAGATCGTGTTTCAATCTTCGCGTGGCTTTTTGAATCTCCCAAATCCGTTAAGAAACGAGTAAGTTACGGCCCCATGTTCAGAGCCCGCCGGTAAGCCGGCGAATTTTATTTTTAATTCCGTAACTTAATTCAAACAACAATGGATCATCGGTTTGACTTCGTAATCGTGTTCTCCATATTTTTAGGAGTATTTTGGTGTGTTTGGATCACCATTTCCGTCGCCGGAATTATTATATTATATATATATATATATAATATTTATTGTTATAATTATTATATATATATATATATATATAATATTTATTGTTATATTATTATAATTATAATTCAAATGGATATATATATATAAATATTTATTTATTCTCTCCCATTATGGATTAATACATATATGTATGTATATTTATGATTATTATATTATTATTATTATTATTTCAATTGTTACATGATTATTACTATTATTATTTTAATATAATTATATTATATTATTATTATATTACATTTCAAATGGATAAATAAATATTGTTTAATTATTTAAATTATTTACTTTAGTTGTTTATTGAATTAAGATTTTGGGATATTAAAATTTCGTCAAATTTGACTTGATCTGATTCGAATTATTTTCAATGTCTAATTTAATATATGATTGAAAAAGTATGTTAAGAATATGATAAGATGTTGGTTTATAAAATCAAGAGTCGGGATTTGATTAATTCGATTAAAGTATAGCCGAGACATGATTTGGCGATTTGAATTTAAATTGCGAAATTATTTAGTTGGAAGTTGGATTATGCGAAGTGGGTTCAAGTTGAATGATCGAAAGTTGTTGGTTGGATGTCGGTCCTAGGTCCTAATTTCGTCTAGTATTATCAGTTAAGGTTGATAGGAATACTTAGACTATCCATCCTAATTAGTTGTATATATTGTGATTATTTTGAAGGGGATTTAAAGTTAAAGGGAACACAGCTCAATCTGCACGAATAACAAGACCGTCTTTTATACCGTAAGCATAACACAGGTGGGAATTATTTCAGTATAAAATAAAATGCTTTCGAGCTTTGCGCTCAGTTTTCAAAATGTGTGAGAAAATGTTTCGTTTTAACTGATTGCTATGCATAAAATATTTGTGTTGCATATCTGTTCCTCTGATTGATTCCTATCAACAGAGAGATGAGAACCAAGATCTAAATGGTACTTGAGTTTCTGTGAAATAAAAGGTTAGCAAGCCTAACATCTATAGTTAGCAAGCTCTATGATGACTTATGAACAAAATCGATCGTGTCTCAATGCTGTGTGATACTGAGACCTTGTGCACAAATTGGTGACAGTGGATAAAATGGTTCTACCATTTCTAACTGTACATCGTAATTTGGAAGTAGGCCAACTTCCAGTTACACAACGTTAAAACAGATATGTTAACATTATAGTTAGCACGTGCAAATAAAATGTTTTAGATAACACGGTTTCTTTCAACAAAACCCCGTGTTTATCTGTGTGAGTTGCATAGCATTCTTACTTAAACTGTATTTTTCGGGCATGTTTCCACGGGGTACAATTGTACTCAGCCCCTCGTATTATTTCTAAAATACGCAGGTCAAGCAGCGAGGATGGAAGTGCGGGGTGTAAACAGACGCAACAAGGATTTTACAGATTTTGAAAGATCCTGAGATATGCATCTTCATATGCATATCTCCACTACGCTGCACACACTGCTGCACCACTCTCTGAACTTTATCCTTCCCATATTTTAAATGCTTTTGTGAACAAATGTTTAATTCCTTACATTATTACCTTTCAAACATTGATAAAAAGTGTTTAAACATTATTTCTTATTGCTCTTTTGAATTATGATAAATCTTCCGCTATTTTTAATTTATGAAAATACTTGAAAATCATCGACCACGACTGTAGCGTGCCCCAAAGTTGGGAAGGTCAGTTGGGGGCGTTACAGCTACTTCTTCTGCATTAACTAAAAGAAGGAATTAATGTGGCGTTTCTTACAATTATGTTACACGCTACCATCTTAGATAAATACTAGATTTACACCCGCACTTTGCGCGAACAAATATTCTTCGAAATAATATATAAATAATTTTATTCAAAAGTATCATGGTAAATAATATCATTTATTTTATTGAATAATAATTTATGTTCAATTGTATGTAAATAACCACATTGAAAATTTTCATGCTTCAGTAAAGATATTACATTAATTTGCTTAAAATAATACTAATTACATATTATATAAAAATATATAAAAAACAATAAACTTCTCTAATAAACTTTCACCATATATAACATTTATTCAGATTTATACCCAAAATAAAAGTATTTGCATTTACACTCCTAATATTTGTCAACTTTACAAAAATAACATAGTGCTCACAAAATTATAATTTAACTCACAATATTTGTAATTTAATATCTTACACCGAGAATTATGATTTAATTTCTAAGTTTGCTCATTTTACCAACTTAATGTCTAACATCTATAAAATTATTAATATTAGGTTATTTTTGTAAAAATAAATAGATATTATGAATTAAAATGCGCAAATTCCTCAAAATAATATGAATCCAAAATTAAAATAATAAAATAAGAAACATGATATTCAAATTACATTGCAAACATATTGTTTTGTTTTTCATTTGAAAAAACTTTTGCAATTTAGAAACCCTAAAGTTCATTTGCTAAATAATTCAATTTATGCAAAGTTTAAAAATCTTAGATTAAATTATTCTGAATATAATTATATTAAATAAAATAAATAATGAAATAATTTCTAATATTTGTTCAATAAAAATCATTTTATTTCAACATACACATTTTTCAATATATTATATAGATTTATATGTTTCAACCATTAAGTAATAATTGCAAAAATATCATTAATATATTTAAAATTTTTTATTTTAATATGTGCACGATTTTCCAAAATTTTGGAGGGAGAATCTGGAACACTTTTAGTATATTACTAGAATTATACCCGTGCGTTGCACGAGAATATTTTTATACTCATATTTAAGTTTTAGTATAAAAAATATAATTATTTTTAAATTTATTTTTTATCCAAATAAATTTAGTATTATATCTATTTTACATATATTGAAAAAAATATTTTAATATTTTAAAAAAAATTGTATAAGTAATACTAAATAAGTTACAAAATATAAATTATATTCATAAGATGAATAAGCTAAAATATTTTTTCAATTGAAAGATAATATATTCTAAATAGAATTAATAAAATATATTGATATATTAAATTCTTTATTTATTGATAGCATGACTTTGACATCTTTTTACATATATTAATTATTATAATTTATAATGTTTTAGCTTATATATATTTAATTCATACATGTTATCTCATATGTAGAGAATCACCAAACTTCTATATTATTCAAAATACATAATTTTAATGAAATTGTATAAATCCTAAAATTTAGTAATATTTAGAACTCGAATTTGCACACAAAAAAATAACTATTATTTTGAAAATTTGGAACATGGATGAATGGGCATAATAAATAAAAAAATTATAGGAAATATAATTGTCTGAGAACAAATGAACAAATAATTGCAAAATATTAAGAAAATTTATTTAATATTTTTTTTATTGGAATTGACACGTTTTTCAAAAAAATTGGAGGGAAATTTGTGGAACTCCTTTAGTATATTATATAGACTAGAATGGCACCAGCACGATGTGCGCGATTGTTTAGTTTTATTTTTAATTATTTGTCCATTTATATTAATATATAAATTAATAATTAAAGAAAATATTCATTAAATATTTAATAATATATATTTTATTTTATATTTAAATAAATTATGATGTCCCTTACCTCGGAGCGATGTGATTAAAACACTTCGTCTTTGATCAATTTTGCATAAAATTAATATTAGGAACATACACCATTTTATATTAAAATTATTTACCCCAATTTTCAATAAATGAAATAAAATTAAAAAAAAAAAACAAAATAAATAATTTTTATATATTCTGAAACACTTCATTATATACAACATTAGCAGTACATGACACACTGCGATTATCATCATCACTTTCTAATATCTTAAGTCTGCTTTGATCGTAACTCTGGAAACAACAACATATAATTGACCATGAGTAATTACAGGTTTCTTAAATAAAATGCCAACATATGATAAGGATTGTCCTTGACTCTTGTTAATAGTCATGTCATATGAAACAATAAAGTGGAACTGTCTTCTATGAAACTTGAATGGTAGACGTATATCAGAAGGCGTCAGAGTAATTCTAGGAATAAAGACAATTTCACAAGAACTATTTCCAGTCAGTATCTTAGCTTCAATAACATGATTGTCAAGCCTGGAGATGATTAGACGGGTTCCGTTGCACAATCCAGTAGAATGATCTATATTTCTCAGCAACATAATAGGAGTTCTCACCTTGAGTATTATCTCATGATTTGACAATCTCGCACATTTCAAGCCATTCAAATATTCAGGTGTATGCAAATCAGTCAACACATTCATTAATCCATTTGATTTGCACATACTATCTAAACTTCAATATACCGTACTGTCAGAGGTGTTACAATCCATCATGTGTTGATTCACTGAATCAACAATATCCATTGTTGGAGCTAAAATAGCTCTATCTTCCAAATATGACAAATCATTATTGCAAGATAATGTAGTAGGATACGTGCTTTTGACAATTACCTTTATAGGATCTCCAGAAAAGTTTAGGTGAATATTACTGTACCCTGTTGAGTGAAATTAAACTATAACTTATTATCAAGAGTAAACATAATGAAATTAAAGATCAAATATATAAAAGGAGTAACATGCCTTCTGTAATGTTAACATGAGTCCTGGCAGTGGTTCGTGTCCCAATATTTGCTACTCATAATTTGTCTGTACTTCTCAATATGAGTCTTCTTTATCAGGTGAATTTTCATCATTCAAATCAATAACCTTCGATGACATGCATTCAGATTGATTGCTTGATGAAATACTAATCTTCGGGACACCATGTTGATGCCATGCGGTTTGTAAGGGCAAATCCAAAACATCCTCAACTGACAAAAAAATTATTAAACAATAATTTTATTATATAACATATAAAACCAATGGAGAATTATAAGAAATGCATCTCTTTATACAATTTTCAAATTCATTTGTTGTACATTAAGGAAATCCGGTTGACTCATTTTTGGTAACTCGAAGTGATTTGAAATTCGAATTCAGTGATACAATAAATGAAGAACTAACATTCACTACAATTTGTTTGAAAAATGTTTTAATAAATTTCCAACAACTTTGGTTGATGGAAATAAATGATAAAATAATTATTTCAAAAATGGAAATAACTTTAATAATGTTGATTTTGTATTATAGCCGAATATGGAAGAGCGAAAAAGACAAAAGTACAAAGTGACTAGAAAACTTATATTTTTATCCTTGTGGCTATAAAACACAGCAAGTTATTCAAAGTGGCTAATTGTATGTATTCCCACTTTAATATTTTAACTGAGTCTGGCTTGGCCGGATACCAATGCCCTACTTTATAGATCCTATACTGTGGGGGGATCCTTTATAATGAATATTCAGCTGAGCCAATCAACGATCTGATACAGGGATGCTGATTTGTGTGTTTGATGAGAAATTATTTTTCCTTTTTTTT
>JAPKLW010004182.1:5613-29795 GCA_026898455.1 Plectranthus barbatus
AATAATAATAATAATAATAATAATAATAATAATAATAATAATAATAAAAATAATCGGTTTTCGATAGAAATTTCTGTTGATGTTTTGATTCGGTTTGAATTCATAATAATTTACAATTTTTTTTAGCGATCGATTCAGGTGGAGACCTTGTGATTAAATTATACCATGAACCGATGACCACATAATTCAAAATAAATTTATGGACTTTTGTAGATGTCAAAATAATTTTCATACATCAAATTATCCCAAGCATGCCTCCTATTTAATAATTAAATTGCTATGATGAGTTTTTTCGAATTATCTCACCTCTCTTCTCACAAGCTTCATAATTAATTAATAACTTTTATTTCTAAAGTGTTTTACTCAACCTTTTCATTTATGCTAGAACTTAAAATCAGATTTAAGGATTTTAGCATAATGAACCTTATGAGCAATTCAGGAAATGTCAACATCCCATAGTGGATAAGGTTACCCAGTCCCAGAAGCAATAAACAAATTGTTATCACCCAAGATGCAGATATATAGCTACATGTATGATTCTCCACTATAGCACTTCAAAGTGGCACACAAATATGTATATATACTTCTAGACCTTCATTAGATTAAAAATTCCATCAAGCCAACAAATTAAGATTCTTCTTATGTCAGATAAAAGAAATGAACTTACTTTGGGCCCATCAATCTGTACCAATATATCTGGAAGCTGAGACAACTACTTATTATTGAATATGCCACAACCTAGGCAAACTGTCTATCCTGGAACTGTCTCAGTTGTGATAACCATTTATATTGTTTTAGGTGAATTGATCCATACGATCTTTCGTCATCTACTACACACCGTTGATCTCCCTATCAACGAGATAAGTGGATACATTTGTTTGCATTATATATTTTTTAGTCAGATAGGATTACTATAACATTGTATGGAAGACATTAATGATTCCTAATATATTGGATAAAATAATTTACTGATATGCTAATTAGAATATTTCGCGGTATACAAAAACAACACTCCTACTTATACGCAAAGCATCACAATGTGTTGTCCAGATTATTCAATTTGTTAAAACTATTAGCTGTCAATTTAACTATTGAGTGGCTTCCCAAATCTATGAATGACTATCATTCATTCTCTAATTAGTTTTTACAAATGAAGTCACTAAAAATTGTACTAGTACCATCACCAAGGCAAGTGACACTTTATGCGAATGAGCAACCATTTCAGAATTTTAAATGGTAATACCTCAACTATAGTTTACTATAGCAGTGTCCCACAAAACATGACACATATAAATAGAGTTAGGCATTCTAAACCATAGCCCACAACACATATACTCGATCTTATTGTGTTTGTCCAAGGTTAAGAGTGATTTTTACTAACTATGCAAATTGCATAACAAGATATTAGGATTTATATTCTAACAATATGGAACGTCTCTAACAAAGTTAACATCCTCTTCTTGTAATCATGTAAACTTTGATATTGAGGATGTAAGTAGTGTCTTTTTGATCCAACATCTGTTAATATTCGGATAACCATCTTTGCATGTCAGACAATACCTCCATATTGTTGCCAAATTAGAGAATATTATGTGCATACTGTGCATGATACACCACGCTACCACTGACACATAACTAGTACATAGAACTCTAGTTGATGCACAATGAAAATCTATTCGACTTAAATACTTCATCTGAATGTAAGTTCCATGATCGGGAAGCTTTAGTCCATATAGGAACTTCCAAATCTTCCACAAAGGAAGTTTTTTGTCTTAGTGCACATAACCTTCAAGCTATCACAACTACCTAATTACTAGGTTTTCATGTGCAATTATGGGAATGAGTATCTGGATGAACTTGAGCATTGCTAACAGCTGAAAAGTTCCATTACATTTATCCTATGCTTTACTGAAAATAATACATTATCACCAACCTTTGCCTTAAAAGAAATAATATTTTCATGTTCTCCTCTATTTTGTTTGTATATCTTCTTATTTCCTATAGCTATGAAGCTATCTGACAGCTAAGACTTATGGTATACATTCATTGCAATAATGGATTCTAGTACTGAATGCATGGAAATGCACCGTTGCCTGCAACATTTTCAAATACTAAATCACTATTATTTAGGGGATTGATACCAACCTGATCGCATTCTGGGATCAAGTACAATCATCCTATTACACACTTCCTCGAAGTTTTGCACCTTGCACCAACAAATGCATGTGGGTTATCGTACCAGTACAGATACATCCACACTCACACAAGGTCTTCCGATGGAAACTTATCAATATCCTATATTTCTTGAAGAACCTTGTCACATTTGATATTATTGTTCTTTAATATTCAAAATACCCTTTCATTGATATCAACAATGAGATTATTGATTCGTAAGACTATAACAATCATTCGTTTCTTCCAAGCATATCCTACAAAAACCAAGTGTTTTGTTTAGTTATTAAAACAGAACATTCCAAGTTTCATTATGACGTACCAGGCATATGCCATAGTTACAACTCCTGGGAAACTTTTAGCACTGAATTAAAATCATACAATAAGTTCAGTGTTGTTTGCAAGGATTTCTAAGAAACGAATCTGGTATGAATGGTTAAATCATTATCAACATAAAATATTTTGAAAGACTTCATATTTCTTCTCATGCTACAAAATCGGGATGAGGAATCCTCGTATAGTCTATTGGGAATATATCGTAATTTTACGACTAATATTGTCTAAGCTCGTTACTAAGGTGTTTTCCAATCACAAATAAAATGCAATGACTTGATAGTCTTAATTACCGTCTTTTCCAGTTTTGCGTCAAAATTTTGAGTCACTCAAAGAATTCACACTTGCAGCAAAGCTAATCGACACATTTGTATCTTGAGTAATTGTCAATGAAAATGACACAATACTCATAACCTCTAGAACTTAAGTGAATGTCAATCCACAATAGTTAAGATGGATCGAATTGAACATATTATGATATGGAGTCTTAGTTGCCTCTAAGGCCTGGTCAATATCTTATCCTTCAAACAAGATTCACATATTCGTTAAGGAACAAGTCCTGATTGAGTCCCAAGTTTAATTTTCTACGAGTTTCTTAATGAGCTTAAGACTGATGTGAGTAAGTGTCAGATATCACAGATAGGTAAGATCTGTATCTTGAAAAGAAAAATACTATTCTTTTGAACGCACGATAATTTAAAATCAGTCGTCATGAGTGTTTTCACCATTATCACCATTGATATATACTCTACTATAAAGAGAAATCTTCAACTTCTACTTCAAAAAGCCTCGCGCTACATTACCTATGAAGATGGAAACCTGTCACACATGATTGCCTTCTTGGCATGCCCATCGATATTAAATAACAAACATGATTCATAGATACTATTATCACTACAATAAGGTACGAAAGATATTTAAACATATCTCAGTTCGAAATGCATGTGACATACCTTATCCCTTATAGTCAAACACCGGATAATTTTCCTTCCAATGTCATACCTTGTCATACCTGAAGCAATTGACAACTCCCTCATTCCTTTGAAAGCCATATGTAGCTCTTATGACCTTAATCCCACTATTTTTTTATTCCTTTCTGTTGTACTATATCGCTTATTTCATTCACTTACCAGTCTAATAGAAGGGCTCCTATAAGTAGATAAAGTATATTTTATCCTTTGTTGAGATAAGATCCTGAAGTTGCTCATGCACTACATACTTTATCTTATTTTTATCAACTATTAATCTGAAATCATCAAAGACTTCGGCGACGAGCTAAAAATTAAATCAACTCTATTTAAGCCATCAATTTTACATTTGCTTAATGTGTACATATCTATGAACTGAATTTTAGACATTTCATAATTGCACACTGATCCACCATCATCCAATCACTGTCCTATAATAACCCTATGAAGACAAGATATGGTAATCATTTTTCCTTTTCTTTATAAATCGTGATAAGATACTGCACAACATCTCCCTCATACTAAAGTCTGAAACATGAGCAGCAACATAGTTTACATCAGTCATAATGACATGTTTTTTCGAAAAAGGACTTATAAGTAACTGGGTAAGGATAGAGTTTTTAGAGAAAATAAGTGTTCATAAGAAATAAGTAACTTATCAAAGTTGCATTCCATTCCCGAAAAATAAGACCAGGTAATAGATTGAGAGCAAAAGTAAAACGGGAAAAGTTGAGATTAACATATCTGAAATAATTGACGATCAATGTAAGAATATCAAAATCGGGAAGTATTGTAACCTTTTGATAAACCAATAGAATTGTTTTCTCACAAAGCATGAAGTAGACATTTACTATAAAACAACTCAACCAGGCAACATCTTTCAATTCCAGTCCTATGATTCCAAGTCACTTAACCTATAACGAATGAAATTTATTATCGTAGATAAACTAAGACCATGTTATCCCACTGAGCAAAGACTTCACGTAAGAGTTGTACTCTTGATAACATCTATGCAAATGATTACAACGCTATGTCAGGTCGTGAAAATCCAATTCTCATACAAACCAGGCCCATAACGCATGATTTTCATACTTTTGTTATCTTATTTAATTCAATCCTAGAGAACTTATGAGAAAATAAATACGAAAGCTACATATGTTGATTTTTAAGCAAAGACTCCCCCCTTCTCATATGAGTTAAATGTTTATTTAGCAATCTCATATGTCAAAACTTATGAATACTGAAAAAAGCAAGCAACACATGTAGACATTTACTTATTTAATTGTTCACTTCCAATAAGAGATCTCTTTGTGGATGTCTTTATTTTATTCTAAAAATCTCTTATCTAGAATTTTTATTTCAAAAGGCTATGTATGTGCAAATAATTATAATATGTTACCATAAATTATATTATAGCTAAAATTCCATCATGCATAACATTATCCGGAGTTTATAAATATAATTGAAAATATAAAACAAAATAAAAATATGCTCGCGGGTATAAAAAATAAAGCAATTAAACCATGTTTTTCTATTATCTTCAAACATGGTAAGTACACAAATAATTCACTACATCATATATGAAAAAAATTAAATTAAATTAAATTTCCACGTGTCCCCAAAGATGTGCTACCTACATAAGTACTTAAACTTTAACAATTCATGATTTGAAATACATATCATAAAAAATAACAAATTTCTGGGTTTTCAATTCTTCGTACTCAAATCTGATTTCTTCCAATTAGGATTTTGGATTTTTGAGCCCGTAATCACGTAACAGGGCCCAGCAGGCTGCAAGCTATTGTAGTGACCGCTTTCGCCATATAATTACATGCCCTTGCTGTTGGAGAACCATCGGAACCGTGCATAGTTGGGCAACGTCCAAAAAACACCGCAACTGCTGTTGAAATTTTATACATAAAAGCATTATTATTGGTATATTGAGAAATGCTATGTTTGATATACTGGTAATCATTAACGACTTTCAATAAAGAGCTATTGTCTGAATTAACAATCATATGATGTAGACAAATACATAAAGTTATCTCATCGATAGGAGATCATATAGTGTGTAAGCGATCACAGAAGATCGTATAGATCGATCTACCTAGAGAGATATAAACAGTTATCATAGCTATAATAGTTTCTGGTGTGAATGTCGGTTTAAGCTCTTTTCTTTAAGTCTGGACTTGTAAAGAGTTTTCTTGTCTTTTCTCTCATTGTCTCTAAATGCTAGTTTGGAAATCGCCCTTGCTTGAGACACTTTGTTCATAGGATTTTTTGTTGATTAACATCAGAAGGTGATGACGTGTCAGCCCACAACCTTCAACGACAATGTTCCTTTGCTGGTGAAAGCATTTTAGCCAACAATCTCTAAACAAGCTCATCGATCAGCTCCGTACAACTTGATAATTCCTAATAAAGTAGTAATACATGTTTGAACTAATTTAAGGTAGAGACATACTAGCTGGTGGTTAATTTGACACATGAAAACATTCAATAAGGAAGGAATTACTAACAATAATTCCTAACAAGACAAAATTCATAAAGAGTCATTTGTGAAATATTTCACAAGAATGGACTTTACAAAAGATAAATATATGCTCTTCTCCAAACTTAGTAGCAAGGACAACTAACAAAAAACCGTTCTTACAAGATTTATACATCAGTGAAGAAAGGTGTGAACAATTGTACACTTTGGAAAAGTGTCTACAATGGCTTAAAGATATTGTTGCGCTTACAAAGACTAGAAGAAACCTATAAATACTCTTCAAGGGGATCAAATTTAAAAATTGTTACGGAATTACAAATTGTATTGAAAGAATCGAAATGAAGACCAGCCTTGTAAGTTAGTTATTCCATGTCACTGAACACGAGAACCTTAGCCTTTTCGCTAAGAATTAATATTCCGGAGTTCACTCTCTTCTTAGAGTTAAACACAAGAATACTTTCGAACTCCTTTTAAAAACTAGCACTCACATCAACATCTACTGAATATGTGCTCTAAAGAACTCAAACACACAACCCTTCCGGGTAGTAAGGCATAGCAATGCACATGTGATAAAGTTGATCTACATGAAGAGGACAAATACAACTTTGACTAGCTGAGTGTGCATATAGAAATGGGATATAAGAACTTTGTGCAACTTCTACAAATCATTTAGATAAATTTGTAGCATTGTTCTAGTTTTTTCGATCCATCTTGCAATATGAGAGTGGATGTAAGATCATTTGACATCCAAAAAACTAAAAATATCTTATGTTGTTTACCGCTTTCTACTATTAATATTTTTTCATACTTATTTTGAAACCCAACAAACTCAATAAATTGTTGGCTTTTATGTTGAACTTCGTTAAGTAAATCCTGAGCCAACACTATTTTTCAAATTCATAACTAACTTGAGTAAGAGTCGCTTGGGTCACAACAGGCTTTTAACACTTCCACTGCATATTACTCTGACGTTGTGGGACCAAAAAAAGGTATCAGAGTAGATGGTCAACAAAATTAACTATTTAAGTTTAAAAGTGTACGAGATCAATCTTTCTTGCTTTTAAGAGCTCTGATATCGACATATACGTCTTTGCAAAATAAAAAGAGCAGCGATTCTACGGAATTTGAAGTGGAATATTTCAATAACTAAAGTGCTAACACTTAAGTGAGAAAATCAGTTCAACTACCAAATCACACGCTTTAAAAGATGGTGGTCTATCTATCAGAATTCTCTAAAGAATTCTATGATGAATCATCAAATGAAATGATGGCCTTTGATGACTAAGCCAACATCAGCTGGTTAGGATATATCTTTTCGCAACTTGTTTGAGGCATCAAAAGAATGTCTCATGCTAAACTATCCAATGGGATACAACTTAGTTGGTTGCTAGAGAAAAAAATTCCAATGATTACCTTGGAGAAGATTTGTTCGATGCAGATTTTCTCCCTCTAGAAAGCATAAAGATGTCTTGGGATCACATGTTAAAAGCATATATGATTAATTGTGATCATAACAATAAGACATTTGATATATTGGTCTTTATATATGTGTTGCATTTGTTGGTGTATACTGAAAAACAAACTTTTATGTGAGATTTTTCAAGTATTTAATCTCTTTTAAGTAACTAAAATAAATGTCATCACATTGTTGCTTTCTTTGAATTCATGTATATCCACTTATCTTAGATTATAGGCAATGTGGTGGGTGCATCATCCCACTAAAGATCACATTGTTTAGTTCCTTGTAAAATATAAATAGTACTCACAAATGAGATAGTTCTAGATAAATTGTTGTTTTGGGTTATAGTATAAACTTGAGATAACTAGTCTTAGTTTTTAGTTTACACTAGTGTGTGGTGTCGCATTGAACGAAACGCGGTGAGACACATTTTTTTGTTCTGACTTTATGAAGAACAAATGTCTTAGCGACTTTATTAATTCTTAGCCCTATATGTGATATTTAGATCTAATAAAATAATTATTTGTTACTTTGATTTACCATGGGTGAGAATCAAATGATGATTCAATATGCTTTGTATCTTAGGTAAAAACATTATTTGTATGATATTTATTTAGTAACGTTAGGGCACCGTGTCCTGGACATCCAGGTTGATGACATCCTATAAAGGAGCTCATAAATTTTATCGTATTAAACCTTGTAGATGGAATTTATTCTAATACGATAATATTGTTGAACGGGCACTACGTAAGGAATAAGTATATTAATTAAATTAAAGTTATGAGAGACTATAATTAATTAATGGATGTGCATTATCTTAAACTCGGGGAATTAATTAAGTCAAATAGAAAAACTTAATTCACATCCAGATAGGATGGCAGTTGAAACATTAATTCTTGATCTTCTTGATTTAGTTTTTAATAAACTTTGTATGTGTACATTTGTATCCAATATCAATCGTGGGGATGATCCACATTCACCAACATGTTCCATCAATTGCTTTCAAAGCCACATTCGTGGTTGTTAGCTCTGCCTGTGACGTGCAGTTCGTTTATTGTGTTTAAATCATTTAAGCATGTCATGGATGAATATATTATTATACATTTTTCCACATGGTTTTCAATTTCATGTTTGGTTTTGGACAATGGTTTATTTGCGTTTTATAATCATTTTTCACCATGAGAAAATCTGTGGTTAGTAAAGGAAATCATGTGATTTTATTTCCTGTATTTTACTGTAAAATATATGTAATTTGCTGCTGAAAAATGAGTCCAAGAAACGAAGAACTAAGAAAATAAAGATAGACAGAAAACAACATGTGCATGGGGTCTTCGTGGCTAAGACACTACTAGCCGGCAGGTTGAGGGCGATGATCGGTGGTACGGGATAAAAGAAGGCTTTTCTGGCATCGCATTTAAACTAGCGATTGCAGTGAACAACGGCGAGTGGAAGTGAAACACCGACCACAAATTGTGCACTCGTTTGCACATGATTCATGACTGTTCTGCAGTTTCCTTTGCGGTGTTCTAGACAACAACAAGAGTGAAGTGGCAATGCAGGGATTGATGGATCTTGATTCCCAATGGACAGATACTACTAGAAGATGAGTTCTAGCCTCCTAGAGGGCGATACGGGCGGCAACATCACAGGCAAAATAGGCTCTGTAAGCCGGTTTTTATAAGTCGCTGCATGTGACTATGTTTCACTGTCTATTGGCGGCAATTCCTGCGTGTATTCCCGTTTCCGACGAGTCTGGATGGTTGGTCATGTTTGGGGCTTCAATTCCCATTGGCTTCCCTGCATCAAAGACGATAAAAACAGCCATGGTAGCCACATGAAATTAGGTTGCGCATGAGATTCTCACGAATCAGTTGCACACTGGCCAATTTTAGTGAGTCACCAGTGGTTATCCTGGAGTGTATTGTCGGTGCTGGCAACATACCTTAGTGCATCGTTCCTAGGTTCGCAAAGCCTAGTAGGTTCGCACATGGCGGCGCTGTGGGCCGATGAATAGGGCTTCAATGCCCAGTGGGTGGTCGGCGAGGTGCTTGTTGAAACTGAAGATAATGGAGGCTAGAAAAGTGCCATGTGCACTGTTTTTTTGTCGAGGCTGCTCAACTAGGAATTTTCTTGGGTCGATTGTTGGTGACCCTAGCATGGATCTCTGGTGTTGTTGGTTGGGAATGGAAGTCCAAACCTTGGTCTTCAACGGCCATGGGTTTGCAGCTGTTGGTTTTGCGTGGTTTTGTGGTTGTAGTCGCTCGAAAAGGTCTTGCCAAATAGTCCTAAAGCCCAAATTTTGAATGGTTTGAAGTTTGGATCCGATTTGAAGGCCCAATTGAAGAGCTTTATATCTAATATTCATGTAATAGAATAAATTGATATGCAGGTACACATCTTGGAGCCACAAGGACATTTTATATGTTCTTGCAAGTTGTGAGTTTATTTTCTAAGCATGTTGTATATTTTACATGTTATAAGCATGCTAGGATTTATTTAATTCTCTTTTGGTTGTTGTTGAAAACTTTCAATTTAAGATGACTAAGTGATTGTGGGTGTTGTTCACGGGACACTTGGAGTCTCCCCCTAGAGGATACAACATGAATTTATCTTGAAATGAATTGTGTGGCGGGATCCTGGGAGTCTCCCCATAGAGGATGTGTCAATCACGATTCATTGGAAAATATTAATTCTAGATAACCGTAAGAGATTATTTTCAAGCGATGTGAAGTCCTATCGGTAAGGTCATCAATTGTGAATGATATTCTTGTTGGTAAAATTGTGGTGATCTCTTAGATGTGAATTTCTATATAACCCCCCAACGGAATCCCTGCGTTAATTCATATAACTTGGTATATGGTCTAAATATTAATTCCATTCGTCACAAAGTAGACGTTGACATGATATTGGAATTAAAGATAGTTTGTCTGGTTAATGGATATATGTGTAAACTTCCACCGACCGTAGCTTGCACACATATTTTTTGGGCAGTTGGAGGTTACATTAACATTGATTTTGAAGGTTTCCAAGTTTATGGTTCAATAAATGTGATTTTAATGCTTACTTTTTTGTATTTTAATTTTTTTACTGATCAACATGTCGTTTAATCCACATATTACCATTCTCAATCAAAACAAGCTCACTTGTCCAAATTATTTGGACTGGAAAAGAAATCTAGATATAGTACTGGTTGCAGATGAGTAAAAAATTTTACTCAACACACCTACTCCAATACCTTTAACTCCTACTTCAATGTAAGAGAAAAAGGAGTCTCACAAGAAATGAAATAAGACTAATCAGATGGATCGTTGTTACATTTTGGCTTCTATGTCATATATGCCTAATTCTTGTGATATTATCTTGATCCTCCAGGAACTATTTGTTAAGAAGGATAAATCTACTCGGCTTGAGACAATGAGGAATATTATGTCTATCTCTATGCCCAAGGGAGTGTTTGTTAGAGATCATGTTGTCAAGATGATGGAATTTCTTTATGAGATTGATCTTCTTGGTGGAAATATTGATAATGATTGAAAAAATCGATATGATCCTACACTCACTTCCTAAATCCTATGATAACTTCAACTTTAATGTGATCATCGGTAAGAAAGAGTACACTCTATCTTAACTTCTTACTGAATTAGTTGCAGTGGAACGTCTCATGGGTAAGGGATCACAAGCTCTGGTAGCTTTTAAGGCATCCTCTTATTTATCTCATATTGGTAAGAAAAAGAAGCCTAACAAAAAAAAAAAAGAGCAGTGGGAGTAGTGGGAGCAAATGAGTAGCTGTTGGGATTATATATTGAAAACATATATGATTAAGTGTTTTGTACACTGGTCTTCATATATGTTGCTACAACAATGCTCGCTGTCAGATGAAACAAGCATACGACGAACCATAATATCCTATTATCTCGCCTATAGGGATGATCATATGGTGTCTAGGAGATCACAGAGGATCATATGAATCGTTTGACCTAGCGAGATATAAATAGTATCACAGCTGAGACAGTCCCTGGATAGGCTGTCGGTCTAAGCTGCGGCACGTCGGTTCACAAGTAGGCTTATCCTAGCTACTTGATGTGTCGGTACATGGTTATGTATTGATGGGATCAACAGTGGGATGTGCCATTCTCATTGACATATGAATGAGCCAGATCCCTAACATACTTCCTATGATCTTAAACCTAACTGAAGGATAAGGGGCACACACAGATTGACCACACTTTGCTTTACCATGGTGGCGAGTCTTACATGTACTCTTATACCCGTATTTTGGGTGTTGGCAATTTGTGTGTGGCCTGCTTAGTCTGGACGTTTAGGTAAGCATATCCGTTTCAGGATGGTGACATTCCCTGAGGAGCTCACAAGGTTCATTATTCTAAACCCTGCAGGTTGAATTATTTAATTTAGGCATAAGTGAAAAGGAGTGAGTGGTATTACTCAGGAAATAAGAGATTAATTAATTGTGGTTGATTGTCATAAGCCAAATTAATAAATTAATGTCTAAAACCTTAAATATGTGAATCATGTTAGTTTGGTGCAACCCATTCAAAATAACGTGGTAATAAAGGGGCGAGTAAGCATTGTTACCATGGTGAAGGTTAAAACAATGTTTTATCAATTAATTATGTTCTGGGTTGAACAAGGAAGTATTAATTAATAAAGAGGGCCCACTTTATTATTTTCATCTGGTCCCTGGTCTGGCCCATGAACTGCTCAAGCCCATTAGGGTTAGGGTTTCTAAAAACCCTAACACTATATAAAGGTCTTCTCTCTATCAGATCAAGTTAGACTTTTCAGTATATTGAAATAGAGGGAGAGAACGGCGGCGGCTATCCTGTGGGAGGAACTGATCGATTTCTCTAGATCTCGGATTCAACTTGGTAGATAATCCTCACCAGATTTCCAAGGAGCAAGGGAACAGATCAGAAGATCAGATCTGTAGGAACAACTATCCATCGCCGGCGTTCTATCTAAGATCTAAGGTTATTTCATCGTTATTGGCTTTGATCTAGATCTGTAGATCAAACAGTGAAATTAGGTATTCCTATAATTCCATCATCTGCAATTAATTTTGTAGGAGCATGCATAGGTTCGCATGATTTATTTAATTGAAATTTATTCCTGGTACTCTAAGAACGATCCTTGGCAAGAAATTAATAATGGTAACTCGTGTTGTCCATCGTAGACTCAAACCCTACAATTGGTATCAGAGCTAGGTTCATGTTCTTAGGCTCTATCTTGGATAGGTTGAAATTAAATAAATGTGTATGTTCATGGATGGATTTAAATTATCGTGGATGTTTTGTGCTCATGTCCTTCTCGTTTTTGGATCTGTTTTTTACCACGAGAAAATCTGTGGTTAGATTTAATAGGGAAAATCATGTAATGGATCTAGATCTATTTTGTATTTTCTATTTTTTAAAATCTGTAAAATTGAGATCCGGAAGAACGAAGAACAAAGTTGGCGACATGAATTAGGGTTCAGCCTCCTCACCACGCAGATCTCGACGGCGGCTGCGCCGGTGGCGGCGGCGACCATGGCGAGTGGCGGCAGCAGGGTTTTTCCTGCGGCTGGGCCACGCTCATCTCGCAGCTACTGCTTGCATTCCCGGCGAGCTCTCTGTCTGGCGTTGGCAGCGCGAGCAGATCGACGGCAATAGCAGGGGGCGGAGGGGTTGCGCAAGGCCGGCGGCGGCGCGCGGGCTTGCCCGTCGCGTGCGTGTGTAAACGGCCTGTGCACTTCCTCTTCTCCTGGCATGCGGCGCTGTCCTAGTTCGCAAAAACACCAGCAGCAGTTCCAGAGGGCGACGAGAATAGTGGTGCTGCGCGCGGGGGTGTTCTGCAAGGTGGAAGGTGTCGCTGGCAATGGCAGGGGCGCGCGCAGTTGCGCACGGCGGCATGAAGCAGCAGCAGCGAGCACGAGCTCGCATTTCATACGCGGCTGTGGCGACTCCACAATGCGGTGGGATGGCTGGTGACGACGGCTGAGCAGGGGCGACGCTGGCTGCGAAGTCCGGCCGCAAGAGTCGCCGACGGGCTGCAATGGTGGCTGACGGCTGGTTGTGAAACTAGGGTTTCCACGGCCGGGCCAGAAATCGGGCTTCTCAGCCCGGAGGCGGCCCACAGTCTGAAAATTAGGGTTTGGCTACTATTTGGGCCATAAACCCCAATTTGAAGCCCAAATGCTGTTTTCCCAATTCAAATCAGATTTCAAGTCCAACGGAGGCCCAGTTTGAAGATCTGTATTAGAATTAAATCTTGTTATAGTTAGATTTAATTTATTTCCATGTAATCGCATCTGAAGGGCCACGAGAATTTATTTGTTTATTTATTTATTCTCGTATTGATTTGATTTATTATGTGCGCACCAGTAAATAATAGGAAAGCATGCCTATTTGCTCTAATTATTTACTTTTATAAGCATGTTGCAATTTAATTTTTGAGCATGTCTTATGTGATTTATTTTATGTTTTAAATTATGTCTATAAATTCCTGAATCATATTAATTTGTGATGGAATTTTGGGTTGGCGTAATTTATGGCAACATAAAATAATGTGTGCGCATGAAACCTTTAAAATAAAAATACTAAGCTGGATTTTGGTTCTTTTCTAACCAAAATCATTAGACCTCCACAAATACGACCTCTCATAGGAAGTGGGGCATCTCGAAGCGTAAACGTCTGCTTGGGCAGCTTGCGTTAGAGGTCCCTCACCAGCTCCAATGCGATGAGGTTTCCAAATAAAACACTTATTTTAAGATGAGAGGTGGGAGCCTCTGAGCAAACGTCTGCTAGGGCAACTTGCATTTAGACAACTTTCACTCTCTCTAAGATTAATCTAAGTGGGATAACAAAGGATGTTAAGGGCAGGATGCATGGGTCTAGTACGTATGTCGAATTGCCTTTTAATGTCCGGAGTTAGGCTTGTGGTTACTTTGGCTTAGATGTTGCCTGGAATATAACTCTTTTGAGATGTCCCTGCTCCGGATAGGTGAACATGGTCTTAAGATCTCATATATTAATTTCTTTTGCTTAAGATACCTGGCATGTTAAGAAATTAAAGGACCAATTTTGGTCTAGTTGAGCGTTTGTTGTAAACGTCTGCTGGGGCAGCTTGGAGTGAATTAGCTTGGGCAATTGGAGGAAACAAGTTGTATTGTTTTTATCTAAAGGTTACTATGCAAATTTGTTTCAATTGTTCGTAGTATATGCTTACTTTAATTCGCTTATTTGTTTTCAGATATGTCTATGAATAATGTTATTAATATCCTCGCTCAAAATCCTCTCAATGGTCCGAATTTTCTTGAATGGAAACGAAATTTGGATTATACCCTTGTTGCGGAAGAACACAAGTTTGTCATTACTAATCCTTGTCCGCCAGTCCCAGCTGCTGATGCTACTGCCGAGCGGCAGCAGTCTTACAATAAGTGGATCAAGTCAAATAATGTAGTGAAATGCTACATGATGACCACTATGAGTAAGGTACTGCAGCTGCAGCATCAACATTATGGGGAGAGGGACAGAACTGTCAGATTCAATCTCATGAGGCAGATTGTGAGTAAGAAAATGTCTGAAGGCAGTTTAGTGAGAGAGCACGTGGTTGCCATGACTCACCTCATGGATGAACTAACGTTGCATGGTGGTGGTATTGACGCGGAAGCCTAAGTCGATATTGTAGGGTTTGAGTCTATGATGGACAACGTGAGTTGCCATTAATTAAATTCTTGCCAAGGATCGTTCTTAGGATACCAGGAATAAATTTCAATTAAATAAACCATGCGATCCTATGCCCGCTCCTACAAAATTAATTGCAGATGATGGATTTAGGGAATACCTGATTTCACCGTTTGATCTACAGGTCTAGATCAGAGCCAACAATGATGAAATAGATCTGGATCTGAATCTGAATGCAGGCGATGAACAGTTGTTCCTACAGATCTGATCTTCTGATCTGTTCCCTTGCTCCTTGGAAATCTGGTGAGGATTATCTACCAAGTTGAATTCGAGATCTGGTGAAAACGATCAATTCCTCTCACAGATTGCCGTCGCCATTTCTCTCTCAATTTTCAATATACTGAATAGTCTAACTTGATCTAATAGAGAGAAGGCCTATATATAGTGTTAGGGTTTTGAGAAACCCTAACCCTAATGGGCTTGAGTAGTTCATGGGCCAGACCAGGGACCAGATGCAAATAATAAAGTGGGCCCTTTTATTAATTAATCCTTCCTTGTTCAACCCAGAACATAATTAATTAATAAAACATTATTTTAACCTTCATCACGGTAACAATGCTGTCCCGCCCCTTTATTACCACGTCATTAGGAAAGGGTTGCACCAAACTAACATGATCCACATATTTAAGGTTTTAAATATTCATTAATTAATTTAACTTATGACAATCAGACACAATTAATTAATCTCTTATTTTCTGAGTAATACCACTCACTCTTTTTCACTTATGCCTGAATTAAATAATTCAACCTGCAGGGTTTAGCATAATGAACCTTGTGAGCTCCTCAGGGAATGTCACCATCCTAAAACGGATATGCTTACCTAAACGTCCAGCCTAAGCAGGCCACACACAAATTGCCAACACCCAAAATACAAGTATTAGAGTACATGTAAGACTCGCCACTCTAGTAAATCAAAGTGTGGTAAATCTGTGTGTGTCTGATACGTGCGTAAAATGACCCATATTTCGATGTGTGCGCAAGCTTGTTTGTGGCTATTTTACTCCCGTATCATATGTTTTTGTCGTATTTTGGTTGTGTTTTCGTGTTTTTGTGTTTTGAATGTTGTAGGATATGTTTTGGGCATAAACGAGTATTTTTGGTGGAGTTTTGGACGAAAATTGCACGTGTTTGGAGTTTGGAGGCATCGATCGGCCGAGCAGAGCAGGACCGGCTGAGCCAAGCTGGACAGAGAGCTCGACCGGCCGAGTGGAGCAGGACAGGCCGAGCAAGACCGGACAGAGGGCTCGACCGGCCGAGCCAAATTGGACCGGCCGAGCCAGGCAAACAGATAGGTGGATCGGTCGAGCCACTTCGACCGGGCGAGCCTGAGCGGTTTTTCCAGCATTTTTGGCGATTTCCAGCTTCGACTGGGTGACCCTTACTTCGACCGGGCGATCCGAGGCCCTGTTTGCTTGTCTATAAAAGGGGGAAATTCATTTATGTTAAGAACTTTTGGTTAGATTTTACATAACCGCTCTTAGAACTCTCTCTATATCCTTCCTCAATCACTTCCAACCACATTCAAGGTGATCTAGGCCACATTCCTCCAAATTTGGTGAAGATCAAGGAAGATCAAGAGGTAGATTGAGTCCAAGGAAAGCAATTGAGGAAGATCAAAGCTAGACCTATCAATTTTGTAATGGATTATATTACTTTCTCTATTGTATTGTACGGAATTGAAGGTATGAGGAACTAATTTCTTTTGTGAATGTTGATTGGATGGATAATGTGTTGAGATGAGATTGGTTGATGATTGTTTACTTTCCTTTGAGAGCTTAAATTGCACTAGATCTTGTTCTTTATCTCTTAGGTGTAGGTAATAGCCAACCTAGGGGGTATTTGACGTGAACGCTGCAGCCAACACGCGGGCGGAATCGTCGTGAATAGTGTAGATTCATACGATTTTAGTTCCAATCCATCTGTGGTGCTAGGTCGTAGGGCAATAATTCACGATCTATTTGTAGTGGTCTAGGGCTTAATAACGTGACTGTTTGCAAGTCTTAGTATCATCAACCGTTAGCTCTCCGTGACAAGGGGTTAACGAGTGTAGGGTCGATTGCTCAATCTCCTAGGAATTAAAAATTGGTTTTCATCACGATTCGATCGAATTTGCACACATTTGATGTTCATTCAACATTCACTCTTATCTCATTGTTATACTTGGTACTTTTTCTACCTACCTTGGTGAAATTGATTGTTGTCAAGTGTTTTGTTTGATAATTGATTAATGATTTTTGATGTGTTGCTATTGCTTAGGATAGATTACTATTTTGCCTAGTTGATAGAAATCATTCAACGACTTATTTTTGCCGAGTTATAAGACTTTGTCGTAGTATCTCGGTATTCTAGCGGGCGAAGGGAAGAAGGACCTGGATTTGACAAATTTTATTCTTGTGTATCTAGGAGTTTAATTTTGATTGAACTTTTAGACGCATCAAGTTTTGGCGCCGTTGCCGGGTACTTCATTTAATAGGTTGCTAGATATTGGGGGAAAAGTGAAGCTTGTAGGCTAGGTGTTTGTTTTATTGCTTGTGTGAACTTTTTGCTTTTCGCTTGTTGATTGATAGTTGTTTTTCTTTTGTTTGATCAAGTTGTTTAGTTTGGTAATTGGTTTCTTTTGTGGAGTTGTAGGTCGTTTATGATCACGAGGTCCAAGGCTCGTGAGCTCTTGGAGAGGAAATTACAACAAGGGCAAGGAAGTATTGAGATTGATTTGGAAATGACTAATCCGGGAGAAGATACGCTTAGGATTGGAGAGTTAGAAAGACATATTGAATTGATGAAAGCTTTACTAAATGAGAGGAATGGTCCTCGTAGACCACTTCAAAACCTTTTTCGACCTCAAGGGGAGCCAATGACCGGAGGTTTCCGGTTAGGAGTGAATGCCACGCAATTTGAGATAAAGCCACAGTTGGTCCAAATGATACAGAATAATCAGTTTGGGGGACATGCAACCGAGGATCCGAATGTCCATATATCTCGATTTTTGGAAATCACGGATACCATAAAGATCAACCAAGTGCCCCAAGACCTTATTTGAGGGACTCGGCGAGGAATTGGTTCGAAGGTTTAGACAAGTCAAATATTGCCACTTGGGAGGAGTTAAGAGAAAAGTTTCTATTCAAGTTTTTTCCACCAAGTTTGACTTTGAAGAGAAGGGCGGATATAACATCATTTGGGCAAAGGTACGATGAACCTCTATATGAAGCTTGGGATCGGTTCCGAGAGCTTCTACGCAAGTGTCCTCGACATGGTCTTTCTAAGAGTCAACAAATATGCCAATTCTATGGTGGATTGAATTATGATACAAAAGTCATGATGGATGCTTCATCGGAAGGTGCATTCCTAGATCAAGAAGAGGAAGATGCTTGGAAGACAATTGAGAAGATGGCCGAAAATAGTTTCCAATGGCCAAGGGAACGGAAAGATTATAGACCGGTGAAGTCGGTAAATGATACTTATGAGAAGGAGGATTTCAAAGAACAAATCGCTGCCATGCAAAGGAAGCTTGACAAGTTATCTACTTCGGGAAGTTGAAAAGAGGATATGATGATACTTAAGCATGAGAATGCTTATCCGGAGAATGTGAATTTTGTCAATCAAAGAATGGGGTACAACAATTGACCTCAATACAATCCTCAAGGAAATATGTACTATCATCCATCCAACCGGTTTCACCCCAACTTCTCTTATGCAAATCCGAACAACGCTCTCAATCCTCAAATGCAATTGGAAGGAGGAGGGAGTAGTAGCCAAGGAGGATATGTTGGGGGAGGTAGTAGGTATGTGAATCAAGAGATGAGGAGGAACTCAAATGAAGAGATTGATAAGCGCTTTGAGAAGTATGATGGGATGTTCGCATGCTAAACAATTAAGTGGCAAGCATCAAGTTGGGAAATTTCCAAGCGACACAGAAATTGTACAAAAGAAAAGTTGCAATATGATTGATGGTGAAGATAGGATGAATGAGAAATTGGAGGTCATGACTCCAAAAGTGGAAAGTGTGGAGATCAAAGAAGAAGGGAATATAGTGAACGAAGATGGAAAGGATGTGGAAGTAGAAAATGTGGAAGAAAAGAAAGAAGAACAACTTGAAAATGTGCATTTCTTTGATTACGTGAAGAAAGGAGATATAGAGATGCCACTACCGGAAGAGATTGAACGTGTACCCATGTTGGATGAACTCGTTGGAGTTGAGGTAATCTCGGATGGTAAACCAAATGAACCGGGAAGTAATGAATATGAAGAGAAGAGCATAGCTAGCAAGAAGGAGGATCCAGGCGGTTTTGTCATTGGTAGCAAAATTGGAGATGTGAAAGTTGAAAAAGCTTTGTGTGACTCCGGTGCTAGTGTGAATATAATGTCATGGGACTTGTACAAGGAGTTGGAGGTTGGACATCTTAAACCTACAAATCAAGTCTTACAATTGGCAAATTAAGCTCTCTTTTGTCCTCGTGGAGTAGTTGAAGACGTGCATGTGGAGGTCTTGACATTCACATTTCCCGGAGATTTTCTCATGGTGGACATGAAGAACAAAGGTGGTATCCAATTAATTTTTGGAAGGCCTTTCTTGCATACAGCCGATGCACTCTTTGACATGAAACAAGGGGAGCTCACTTTCCGTTGTGGTGGAAAAGAAGTTGTCTTTACCTTACCTCAAAAGAGTTGGCATGAGTTTGAAGAAGAGAGAGTTGATAGGAAAAAGAGGTTGAAGGACGTGCTCGACCCGGGATTAAACCTCATGGGGGACGAAGACGAAGAAAAGGATGATCCGGGGGACTTAGATGAGTATGAACAAGTTCGGACAAAGAAGGCTCGAGTGGATACGGATCCGCCTCGAAGTGCAAGACGGAAGTTGTTTTTCCTGGAGGTTCACGTGGTGATAAGTCGAGGTATGAGTTCGGGATCAGCACCATTTGATCATGATTAATTGGGAGGTATGGTCGTCGAGCTTTCGACGTTAAACAAGCGCTTATTGGGAGGCAACCCAATGTTTAAATTTTGTTATTTTTGCATTTTTTAATAATGGCGTGTTATTGATTTTTGTTGAATAATGTTGTTTAGTGTTCTTGACGAAGGATTCTTAATTGATTGTGGATTTACAAGTTTGATTGGCATTGTGATTAAAGAATTGAAAGGATAGAAGGCAACATGATCGGGAAGATTTCGGAAAAAGGGCAAAAATTGGCTGAAACAGGGGTAGCTCGACCGAGCAAAGCAGGATCGGGCGAGCTCAGTTGAAGGCCTTGGTCAGAGGCCTCGCTCGGTCGAGCGAGGCAGGCTCGACCGAGCCCAAACGCACCAGCCAATTGCACATAACAGCAGCATTGCTCGATCGAGACATCTGCTGCTCGACCGAGCCACACACAGATTTAAATAATTGGCTCGTTTTCCTTTTGCCCATTCTTCATCGCAGTTAAAATTTCTTTCTCCAAATTTTCTTTGACTCCTTCTCATCTTGGTGTGTGCAGCTCTACTCTTTTGAAGTGCCATGGCTAACGAGCATGGACGTGGATTTTCTTCTTCTTCTATTCGCAGGCTCGAGGGATTTGATGATGATGAATATGCAAGGTTCATTACGTTGACACAAAGGCAAGTGGTTGGAACGACTTATCTTTGTCTGGAAACTTTGGAAGCATTGGACTTGAATAAGGATGTGTGGAAGTTGCTCACTCGCATTGGATGGAAGAAATTAATTCATGGAAGATGGTCGTCATTCGTGCGGGTGACGAGGGAATTCTTGGCATCTGTGCAAGTCATACGGAGTGCCGATGGTGCTTCGGTACTGGTAAAGTTTAAATTTGCTGGTCAAGAGTTTTCCTTGAGTAGACAAGATATTGATAGAATATTTGGGTGCTCAATGGAATCTGTGTATGCATTCAATGAGCTTAATCCTTTTGAATTGTGGAAATTGATTTCTGGAATTTGTATTTCAGGTAATTTTGATGTGCAGTGTTGTAGGTCATTCTTGATTAAGAATCATATCATTCGGTATCTCCACCTTATGATAGAGGGCTGGTCTTGTGGTTGTTATGGATCCGGTGCTATTAGTATGTATGATTTTCAATTTCTGTTTGCATTATTGCATGGGAGGCCCTATTCTATTGGAGGATGGTTGATGGAAAACTGGAGCAATGCAATTGGTGCCGATAATTCGGTTATTTGTGGTGGTGGATTGCTATTTCCTATTTTTAAGGATTGTGGTTTTGATATGTCGGGAGTATTCGCTCCAGGGTTGAGCCTTACCACTACTGCTCTAGTTACTAAAGCTTTTCTGGTTCCTGAAAAATTGGGTGTCTGTTATTTCTATAAGTTTGGAGATTTTGGGATTGAACTGCCTAACCGTGCCTTAACTGAGATTGATGATTCTGAGGATAGGTCTAATTGGTTGATGAGTACTGAAGCTCATCTGGATATGACGAGATTGGTAATGTCTCGATGTGAGGAGGTGCTTCCCAGACCCTGCTGGTACTGTTGTTGTGATCAGCCACCGCAGGACCCAGCTGACTAAAGAAAGTGCGAGTGCCCCGAGTACCTTTTTACAAACTTAGTCTAACTTGACTAAGTTTGGGGGGAGTGGTCGGTATCTGGTGCCCTCTTCTGGTTCACTCCTTTATCTCTATCTTTATCTTTAGTTTAGTTTAGTTTAGTATTGAATAATGAATTTGGATCTTCGATTGGGTTGTATAATGATATTGATTTACCTTTACTTTGATTATGAATGTTGAATGTGGATTTGGATGATGGTAATATGATGTGTTGATGGAATATTTTGGCAAGCTTGCATGTGTTTAATCCTTTCTATTTGGTTGTGGTATGTGGATGTGTTATGGTTTGGTATGAATGGTGGAACTAGTGGATATTGTCTTATTTTTGTTGATGTTTGGTTTGTGGAAGATGGTGGAAATGAGAACTTAATTGGCTTGTTTATGCTCAATAGTTTGGTGGTGTTTATGTTGATTTGTAGTAGGTGCAAATAAGGACTGGAGAGCGGTGATCGTACCTACTGATGGGTAACATTTTCTATCGTTTTCTCCTACCATTTAGTTTCATTTCAATTGTTTTATGGCATGTAGATTGTTGTTAGGATTGTTGTGTGCTTGTGTGTGTGTGATGAACCCAAATGAGGCTTGAGATTTAATCATGATTTACTTAGTGGAGTTTGATGTTTACCTCAACTAATGATAGGGCAGAATCTGGTTTTCAAAGCATGCTTTAAGTTTAACTTTTGCATTGCCAAGTTTTGTATGTGGTTAATGCATAGGACTTGACAAAGAGCTATGAGGATTGAGCCATGATATTGTCATATCTATTTCGATTGTGAGTGGCAAGATTGAGAGTACGAGATCTAGAACTTGCATCCGTTCTTTATCTATTGGCTTCAGTGTGTAACTAGAAAAGGATCTTAGGCCATCGTTTCTTTGTCCTACCTTTCACACCGGGAGTATAAGGTGGTTTGTATCATAATTTTGCCTTTCTTATCTTTGACCCCCGTGATTGAGCTTATTTGGTGAATCTTCTTTGATATGATTAGGACCAAGTTTGGGGGGAAAGAGTGCATGAGGGTGAATACGGTGATGAGAGTTGGGTTGGGAATTGATTGAATGTGTATTGATGGGAAATGATGAGGCATGAAAGATATGGAATAAAGGATTGGTTTGAATCCTAGAAAAATGAGCACCTACAAAATTTTGGTGCAAGTGTGTGGGAAAAGAGGCACCGACAAAATGAATGAATGATGGTGCATTTGAAAAGCCTCGGGGGGGTTGTAGTGGTTTGAATAGAACAAGTTTGGGGGTTTTGGGAAATTGAGAGGTTTAGTCACTTTGGCCCAAAACCACCCACCTTTTAGTTTGCCACGTTACAACCCGTGAAAAGACCTTTGTGATTCTAGAAACTAACTCGTTCTAGTATAGTGGTGAGAATGGATGCAAGCCTATGGAAATCAAGCTCGATATCTTGTGATTGTGTGAATCTCATCATCCCTAAGCACGTGAGGGAGTGCTTTCGTTTCTCGTATCCATTTTTGATGAGTGGTTCATGTCCTTAGCATTAACCTTGTTACAAAGTTAGGTGATAATCTCGTTTTACTTGAACATGCTAAGATAACTTTGATGAGCTATGAGGTATTGCATGAGGTAGATTAGTAGCTTTACTTTGTTTTGATTGAGGACAATCAAAGGTTTATGTTTGGGGGATTATGATACGTGCATAAAATGACCCATATTTTGATGTGTGCGCATGCTTGTTTGTGGCTATTTTACTCCCGTATCATATGTTTTTGTCATATTTTGGTTGTGTTTTCGTGTTTTGAATGTTGTAGGATATGTTTTGGGCATAAACGAGCATTTTTGGTGGAGTTTTGGAGGAAAATCGCACGTGTTTGGAGTTTGGAGGGGTCGACCGGCCGAGCCAAGCTGGACAGAGAGCTCGACCGGCCGACCAAGGCCGAAAAGAGGGCTCGACCGGCCGAGCCAAATTGGACCGGCCGAGCCAGGCCAACAGATAGGTGGATCGGTCCAGCCACTTCGACCGGGCGAGCCTGAGCAGTTTTTCAAGCATTTTTGGCGATTTCCAGCTTCGACCGGGCGAGCCATTCTTCGACCGGGCGATCCGAGGCCCCGTTTTCTTGTCTATAAAAGGGGGAAATTCATTTATGTTAAGAACTTTTGGTCAGATTTTACATAACCGCTCTTAGAATTCTCTCTATATCCCTCCTCAACCACTTCCATCAACATTCAAGGTGATCTAGGCCACATTCCTCCAAATTTGGTGAAGATCAAGGAAGATCAAGAGGTAGATTGAGTCCAAGGAAAGCAATTGAGGAAGATCAACGCTAGACCTATCAATTTTGTAATGGATTCTATTACTTTCTCTATTGTATTGTACGGAATTGAAGGTATGAGGAACTAATTTCTTTTGTGAATGTTGATTGGATGGATAATGTGTTGAGATGAGATTGGTTGATGATTTTTTACTTTCCTTTGAGAGCTTGAATTGCACTAGATCTTGTTCTTTAT
>JAPKLW010004183.1:2906-29785 GCA_026898455.1 Plectranthus barbatus
TGAACCTTCGTTAGGGTTTGGACTCAATCAATATAACGAGATCTTGTATTCGCTGATGTCAGACAGACGAATACATCTCACTGCGGTCCTTCAATACGCCACCTCTACGTACCAGCATGTTAAGTAACCAAGACAGACTACTTATTCCGACAATGCCGCAGCCATCCTGACAGACGTATCCTCATATGTTGTCTCGGCTGTGATCAGGTTTATGTCTCACTAGGTTAAGTGATCATACTGTCTTCTGCGATCTACAACATGCCGTATGATCGTCCCTATCGGTGAGACAAGAGGATACCATTGTTCATACATGTAAGATTGTTAACAGATAGGAGAAATAAACCATTGTATACTCATTATAATAAATGCTTTCAGTATACAAAACCCATCAATCTCCCACTTATACTCAAAGCATAACTAAGATATTACAGAGTATACAGTCCGTCTATCTAGTCTGCTGTCTCTTTAACCACTATCAGTGGTCGGCATCTACCTCAGACCCAGCTCACGAATATGTCTTTCATAAACTTTCTGCGGCATGCTCTTTGTAAATGGATCAGCAAGATTGTCAGCAGTGTCAATCTTCTTATTCAACACATCGCCCCTCGATACGATTTCTCGTATGATATGGTACTTTCTCTCTATGTGTTTGCTTGCCCTGTGAGACCGCGGTTCCTTTGAGTTTGCCACTGCACCAGAGTTATCACAATAAATTGTGATGCTCCTCGGCAAACTCGGGATCACGCCCAACTCTAAAAGGTAGTTCCGGAGCCACACCACCTCTTTCGAGGCGTCGGAGTGATAAGCTCGTTTTTCTACTCTCTTATCGCATTGTTTTTCCTTTCTTTTATGCATTTTAGTACGTTTTCTTGAATAAACTGAGCATGAGTATATATTAGAGGGTATTATGCTTGCCATGGTAAGATTTCGCAGGTTTTAGGCCAAATCCAATGGAAAACCCATTCCGAAAGCAGCAGATGTTCAAAGGAACAGTCACAAATTCTTCCACCGATGGAATCTGAGCTAATTTAGCATGTCATTTGAAATATCTTTGAGTTAGCTTTCCAACGCAACTGGAATCGGATCAATCGGAGTTCGGATGCGAAAGTTATGGCCAAAACCGTGAGACTACGCAGAAGGGTCGGAAGTGGCGGAAACGTCTCTGTTTCGACCGAAATGAAGCCATCTCGGCCGGGCGAATTCTCCATCTCGGCCGTGGCAAGGGCCATCTCGGCCGAGACAGACTTGTTTGGAGAGATTTGGCGAGATTTTCACATATTTTGGGCGAGAATTGCTTGGGGAACAAGATATACATCAATTTGGAAGCAATAAATCATACCTTTTGAAGATATTCATCCAAGGCCTCAACCCTACTACTATATAAACTCTTCAACAGCTCAGAATTATTGGCCTCTTTTATCTTTTGAGCTTCTTTTTATCTTTAAAGCCTTCTTTTCAGTTTTCATCTTTTAATCATCTTTCCCCCTTTACAGTTTTACACCTTTATTTTTCTGTTTTCTTTAGAATTCCTCTTTACTTTTTGTTGAACCTTTACTTTTTAATGCAATCTTTATTTTTCCCAGCAATGTTTATCTTTAATATGTTAGGCTAGAACCCTAAACAAGTTCTAGGGTTTCTCCATCTGTGATACTTGTTTAGATTTATTTATTCAAACCCTTTTATTGTTTTAAACTCTTTGATTTTATTTCAAATCTATTTTCAATTGAAGGATCGAGAGATGAAAATTGGAATAGGTTTTAGTTATTGATTGAAGGACCGAAAGGTGAAAATCGATAATAGGAAGTAAGAGTTTAATACTTTTGATTATCTGTCCGACCAAGAAGATTTCAATTGTAGGAAAATCTAATCTTTATTGAAATTGATTAATTGGTGTGTTTGAGACCGAGAGGAGATAACCACTAGTTAGTAATTTAGGATTTAATTGCCCGACCAAGGAATTAATTCCACATTAATAGATTTTCCACCAAAATTATCTTTTATGGGTTTGAATATTTGTTTCTTGCATGTTGATCAGATTGGTAGATTTCCCTGGAATCTGTGCTTTTAATATTTGAATTTCTCTCTTTAATTATTTGTTTTGAAAAACCAAAACCCCAAAAATTGATTTACCCAAACAAAAGATCTGAAAACCATATCCAGTACATGATTTTCCCTCGTTGCACTATCCTTGTGGGATCGACCGACCCCTGGGTTGTCTATAAATTTATTTGCCCTTTGCTATAATTTGTATGCAGATTTAGCATCGATCAAATTGGCGGAGGCGGCGACATATTCCGCCTCCATGGTGGAGTTAGCAATGCATTTCTGCTTTGAGCTCCTCCAAGATATAGCTCCACCTCCCAAGGTAAACACATATCCTGAGGTCGATTTCTTCTCATCCTGGTCTCCTTGGAAATTCGAGTCCGTATAACCCACAGGGCACAAATCCTCACTTTGATAAACTAGGCAGAAATTCCTAGTTCTTTTCAAGTACTTGAGGAATTTCTGTCCTGAACTCTTCAAATTTCTCAAAACATTCAGACTTGTAGCGAAGCAAATAGACATATCCAAACCTTGAGTAATCGTCTATGAACTTGACGAAATACTCATAACCTCCATGAACTTGCGTGGACATCGGTCCACATAAGTTAGAGTGGATCAACTCTAACACATCCTCTGCTCGAGACTGACTTGCCTTACAAGGCCTGGTCGTCATCTTTCCCTCTATACAGGATTCACATACTTGATGTGGCACCACTTGGAAAGATTCCAAGAGCCCATAGTCTCTTGATCCTCTTTAGATTGATGTGACCTAGTCTTAAGTGTCAGAGATATGTTTGATCCTCATCGAAGGAAAACTCTCTTTAGATGATTATTATTATTGGATGAGTTTGCAACATTCACGGAAGATTTATGCATACAATTAATGATACAGAGAGAGTCAATCAGTTTGCCATGACATATAACACCGTTATTCCCAATGATAGAAACTCCACTATAAAAATAACTGAAAATCCATAATTAAATAACTTGGAAACTAAAATTAAGTTCCGCCGAAACACCGGCACATATAAAACATCTCTCAAAATCAAAACATTGTTTTCAAAGCATAAAGTAAAATTTCCAATGGCTACTGCTGAGACTCGCTCTCCACTGCCCATTGAGATGGTAATCTCGTCATGCTTCAGCTGCCTTGTCGGCCTGAACCCCTGCAAAGTATAAAAAACATGATTAGTAGCTCCAGTTCCACTACCCATGAATAGGTAGAAACTGATGCTAAACATGTTTCCGTTATAAATGCACATGACACACCTTGTCCAGTATTCCTGACTTGATAATCTTTCTTCCATAGACCAGCCTTGCCACATCTGATACACTTGTCCTTTTTTGCAGGCATGCTAGGTGTCCTTTTCGACTTCTTCACAGAAGTTGTACCTTTGGCTTTCTTTTTAAACATTCTCTTGCGTTTCTTGCCAGCCAGCGCAACAGAACGATTTGCAGAAGTGGCCAAAGCAAGCAACCTTTTCTGGAAGCATTACAGATTTACAGAATGAGTTTGATGCAATTTTTGCAACTAACAATGTGAGTTTGTAGGAAAACTACGTGATAATGAATGAGTCGTTTGAAGCCAAGGGTGTATTGCTCCAATTCGAACCACTTTCAAGATACCTAGATTTTTTATACTTCTTCACGATGGTAAGAGTTCCATCAGCGGCAATCCGACTGAAATCCATCGGCCAGCAACGATTCGAATAAAGCCAATGTTAGTTTCCCTGAAGGAAAGTATCAAATATGACAAATATGATGAAACCATCTCAAGCAGTAAAAGTTCTAATCGAAGGATACAACTCATATCGATGATCGAAACATTGCTCAAAGCATGACGGATAAATCTATCATATTTAATTTGAGAAAGAATTCTGAAAGCTTTTCAGATACTGCACCAAAGGATTTCAAGCAACGACGGAAAAATCTTTAGGGTTACTTGCGGGTGCAGATGAATAATTGAGGGGCAACTCGAAGGAAATCGAAACTAACGGAATATTGTCCGAACTGGACTGCCAGATATCTTCGAAACTCTATCTCACACATCTTATTTTATTATCTAAATGCAATCTTTGTTGATTATTCAGTTTTAATATCATTCAATACGTGTAAATCACATCAAACATCATGCAAATTTGCGATCTAATCATCAAACACCTGGGTAGCTAATGTCATCACCTGCTTTGCTGACATCGTTTGACCAACTGGCTCTATCTGCTCCTGGGCAACCTGTAGTGGTGGTGATGAAACATAATACTCTGGTGAGGCTACCTCAATCATTGGAGATGTTGTCTGTACAGGAATGGCTGCATCATGTGCATCTAGTGGAACATGATGTATAGGTGAAGGGGAGTATCCTGGTAGTAGGGAGCTAGTCTGAGGTGGAATCACCGGTGGAACATGATGTACAGGTGGAGGAACGCTAAACTGTGTTGGGATCATCGGTGGAGCATGATGTACAAGAGGAGGAAAGTATCCTGACGGAGGAAAGCTAACATGTGGTGGGATCACCGATGGAACGTGATACACAGGTGCAAGAAATTATCCAGACGGTGGAAAGCTAGCCTGTGGTGGAATTACCGGTGGTGCGTGATGCATAGGTGCGGGAAAGTATCCTGGTGGGGGAAAGCTGGGCTGTGGTGGGATCATCGGTGGATAACTATCCGAATCTGGTGCCTGTAACACTGGGTAATCGATCCTGCGCTGATATGGCCCACTCCTCGGATATCCATACACCGATGCTCTATAAATAACCACTCCGAGAAACTTGGGAAAACAACACATCAAAGCTCTAGTGTGCCAATCCCTGTATATAAAATCATTAGACTGCTCATCTGCCCATGGTCTCCACTTCAAAATCTCTATTAAACGGTCCATCCCCTCGTAACTTGATACTCACAACGGGTGCACCACCTCCCACTCAAACCTGTAATGTGCTAAGAACAGCACTAAATCCTGATGATGTCTAACATAAACTCTTAATCGTCTCACCATATACTCGTTATATGACTCCATCTGCCATAATAGCAATAATATAATAAGTCAGTACTGATCCATAAATAATCAATGCAATGCGATGATGAATGACCCAAATCCTTGCTTCTCTCATCTCTCTGTGACTCTGTCGGGTCATTCCGACAGTACATGTCACCCCAATTATCCCCCTTATCTCGGTGACATTGCCATTTTTGAGATACATCAGTCAGTAGCCCAACGGTTTTGCCGTCTACTTACCTGACTCACTATACAATACCCGGTTCACTGATTGATTTACAGGCATCCCATCCTGAATCTAATCACTGAACTAGGAGACCACAATGCAATTCTATTCATGATATTCAAATAACAGTTACAAGTAAAACATGACTTCAATCAACCAACATACTCAAATTCATCACTTACTAGCCTCCGTAGGCTAGAATGCACATATTTTCACAAATAACTTTCAAAATGTCATTTTAAATCATCTTATCAATATAAGAATTCAAATCAACAAACATATATGTCATCAACACTCCTTCTCCAACCCAAAGGATAAATTCACCCATCAATCAAATATACGAGGACATCACAAGTCCTCTATCTCTAATCACCCCCAGCATATCTATAATTCACAAAGTTTCACAATTTCAGTCCTTTCAACAATCAAAATATTAAGAATTTAAAATACTCATTGATTGTTTACCTTACAAACCTTCTTATGGTTAAGCTGAGCCGAGAGGAATGGAATGTGGGGTTTTAAAATTTTTTTTAAAAGAATCATTTGTCAAGTTTAAATTTCCGAATAAAAACGATTTTGGTAATCAGAGCGAAGAAACCGGGCTCTGATACCACTCTGTCACGCCCCCATTTTACTTCCCCAATTATGAGAGCGCGACGGGTTTTAAAATCATATTTCAGTTCCCCATTTTGAATTAAGACTAGAATTTAACAAGAGTTTAAATTTTTAAAATCATTTCATTAAACATAATATTTAAACAGTATATAAAAGATAGGTTTTTGCTTTACAACCTTTCAAGATTTAAAATACATAACAATAGGGAAGAGTTCAAAAACAGAGGTTCTTGCAGCAGAGTATTACGTGGCGGAGACATGCATATGGAGATGCATATCTCGGGACCATGCTTTGGAAACTTTTATTTCTTTATTTACATTCCTCCACATTCATCTTCCTTCTCCGCAGCTTAACCTATATGATTTAGAAATAGCATACAGGGGCTGAGTACACCATGTACCCAGTGAACACATGCCCCAAAAACATACATTTTAATTATGAATGATGCGCCACACACAAGTAAGTCACGGGGTTTTAGTTAAAAGCAAACCGTGCTTACAAATAATTTTCACTCATATGTCATGACATTTAACTCGCATGTGGTCATTATCTGTTTAAGTTAGGTGACAAGGAAGCAGGCCTACTTCCAAGTCACATTGACAAGTTAGAAATGGTCGAACCACTTAACCAACTGTCAACAATAGTGCACTAGTCTCGGAACACGAAGTCTCGAGACCCGATCGTTAGTAAATAACATATCAAGGAACTGAACACTTGATACTGTGGCTCAGGGGACTGACAGCCTGGCTCACAATCAATGAAAAATAACTCGGGACTCAAACCCAGTTCATTTCCCATTGACGTCATTAACTCTCCGGCCAACTACGTCTGGCTCGGAGGAAACAGATATGACACACAAAATATTTTGGCACAACATTCAATTTTAAAACAAAACATTTTATATATTTTTAGGAAATAGAGCTAGATGCTCAAAAATGATTTGATTTTCAGTTAAAAAGCCCACCTTCTGTCCGTTATGGATTTGGGTGTTGGTTCGGGTTTGCAAAAGCCCTTGCTTGCCCCGGATTATTTCCTTCACACAAATAATGCAAGTATACCATATGATGCTTCACAAATAAAGCATACACACTCAAATCTAAATTAAAATTATACTTCATTAACAACTCATTTTAATTGAATTCAACTAAATATTCGCTCACTTAAAATTTCATTCATGAAGCTCTCTTACATATTTTAATTGAAATTAACAATTTATTACAACTAAAGCATTTATCTAAATACTATCATGCTTTCGTCTCATCATTAAAAATATCAACAAGTTTTATTTCATTTCACAGCTCCTTATCTCAAACTAAGTTCCAAACTTATTTTAACTAAATTTCTTATTTAAAATCATAACTAAAATTTTACAATTTAATATAATTTAGATTATGCGTATGAATTATACATTACCAACTCCCTGATTTGTTATCTTATAACATGTACTCCCTCCGTCCCAAAACAATTGTCTTGTTTTCCTTTTTCGTTTGTCCCAAACAATTGTCTTCTTTCCTAAAATGGAAAGTTTATACACACTCACTAATAAAATACTAATTTCCCCTATCTCTACTCGCATTGGTATCTGTGTCATTTCCAAACAAGACAATTGTTATGGGACGGAGGTAGTATGTCTTTTTTATTAAATTATTATTATTATTATTATTATTATTATTATTATTTTCTTCTTATTTCACGTCAAATCACCATGTATTAATATGATCAAAATTCTCTTAAATCTCAATTTTTTTTATTTATTTAAAACATCCAACTAAAGCTTTGATATTATGTATGAGGTAATTATTAATTTCTGCTTTCATGGTTGGATCTTAAATAACTAAACAAAGTGGAATGAATGAGACCAAACAATTTCTTCACACAAACCAGTGACGACATCATTCAGCTCGGTGCATCGCTGAGCCGTCTCATAATAACTAACTCACATTCAGTTCCACACAAAGACAAATATATATTTCTTATTCTACCAGATTCCCGTAAATGCATATTCATGTCCAAGCATCAAATTGATAACCAAGAACATCACCAAACTTAAGAACTTGGTATACCTTCTTAATTTCTGGATAGTCACACAAGTTCCCACCTTTCAATCTCGATTCCTCAGCAATTGCTCCGTCTATTAGTTAAGATAGGATCCTTAAATATTAAATCCATTCAGCTATTAAACCAAACTATCGAATCTATGGCTGAATTTGGCGATACCTCTACTTAAGGCAGCTGAAACTTCATAGTGCGATATCTCTTTCAATTCTCCACCAAATCGAGAGAATTTGGTGTCTAAATTTAACTATTCGACGAGAACTTTCAGGTTTCAGAAGGAAATTTTTGCTAATTTTTCTTAGTTTGATGAGAAAATGGACGGACAGCAGTTCAGCGAATTTTAGGGCTCTCGCTCTCAAATGCTTTGTAGAAAAGTAATTTAGATGGCTTCTGCCTCTGTTTTGATCCTAAATTCATACGTCAATTCACTCTTGGAGCTGAGTCACACGGCATGAGCTGTATTGGAGTGACAAATGTTCACTCATGCATTAATACCCATTTATTTATATAATTTGTACAAAAATATGTAATTATCCACACACTTATATTTACTCACAATTTAATTATGCACCAAATTTCCTACAAGTCTCACATTCTTAATCTAATCATCTGGATTGATTCGTAACATCAAATTCTAGTAGTCCCCAACTCGGTTCGAGAAATGTAGCTTTCAATCACGAATTGTGGCTCATTTGGGTTTAATTATCAAATTGAAACCTTAATTACTCAACTCAAAATTCTGACGTAAAGTTTCACTTGCATGGAAACTTAAGATATGCTAAATCATATTTATCCACGTAATCTATGAAAAATTTAGACATGCAAGCGATTCTGTAAGCTACATTTTGATTTCTAACAGTTTTTAAATTAAAACTAATAAATCCTTAGTTAATCATAATTAAATTAATTTACATAGTTTATAAACTTTAGATTATCAGATACTTTTATCACAAAACTATATATACTAATTCCACCGATTTTTCGCCAAACATAGTGGATGAGCTAGAGACCTAAGAGTTAATTCTATCCAACCAATATTATTATAGCTTAATTTTGAAATAATATATGCTCCAAGTATTTAGTGAAGATAAGTATTATCTACATAAAAAATTCTCTCTACTAATTATCACAATTCAACATTTTTTTTGGGTGACGCAAGATTTTAGTTGCATTTTAGTTAATATTTAGTAATACTAATGGCATGCATGTGAAATTATCAACTAATCAGAACTTACACTACCATTATTCAAAATTACGTGCATTTTTAAGTTTTTCGTTATCATAATAAAAAACAATAAACTACTTACCAGATGCCTCCTAGATCGGATATACCATCACTCTGCCGCAATAGAGTGTAATTGATCAGAGTAGTGTGTTATTTAAGTTTAATTTATTTAATATTGAATTAAATTTTAAGTTTTTTATTGAAAATTTTGATAATCACGAATTAAATCGAATCTCAATTAATATTTTAAATTTAGAATATATATAAAATATTCATCAAGAAATTATTTATTCAAAAAATAATATCATAGTAATACTTAAATTTAGGGCGGCGCCACCCCAAGGCTAGGAGGGGCGCCCGACCCACGGAGGTGCAAAAAATATTTATATATATAAATATATATATATATATATTATAATTTCATTACCGACCACCCTAATTAATATACTTGGAATTGTTGATTAAATCTGAGCCCAACTAAAAAAAATTATAAATCCATCCGTAAAACAATTTTGGCCCAGAATAATTAAATAAGAAGAATAATGGCCCAACATAATAGAAATAAAAAAACCTGGAGCCCAACCTAATTGAATAAAAAAAATCTGGCCCAAACATCATTAAATAAAAGAAAAAGACTAGCACAATAAAAGAAAACAAAAGATTCGGTTTATTTTTTGTGAAACCGCATAACAAAAGGGAAAAAAACACTTATTGCATAACAATTCTTGTCCTTAATTCAATAATTTTTTTTGTCTCTCTTTGAAATTATTGAATACTTGTTCTTAATTCACAAATTTGTCATATTTTAGTCTCAATTTTTGTATCCGATGCTACTAAACAAAATAATTATTGAAATCTCAAATTTTTATTATTGATTGTAATTATTAATATAATTTATTGATATATATAAAATTGTGAATTAATGACCATATAATAACCCATTAAATTAATAAATCCAATGCCGCATATTAATTCAATCTACCTTTTGAATTGATCTTTAAATATAGATAAACGAATTTAAGGAAAATGCAAACTGTATTATAGTTTGTTGCAATAATTCTGGTAATTAATATTTTAAATATATCCTATTTAAATTTTATCTTAATTGGTCTTTCAGATTGCATGTTATCCTAACTTTATTTATGATATCAATCCAGAACCCGAAAAATAGTTTAATTATTGATTTAGGATATGAAAGATTACAAAAATTTCAATCCAGCACCCGAAAATTCAAACAATTCTCAATCCAGGATCGTAATTAAACTATTTTTTGAGTCTTGAATCAACAATTCTCCTATTATTTATTGTTGGGAATTATTCCTAAAATCTCCCTTAGGACTTATTTGTAAAAGGTTTTGTTGAATCAAACCTTATTTAGTTTGGTCGATCATTTGCTGAAATCTAGAGAGTCTAATACAATTTGTATTGTCCTGTATAAGTTAAATATCGAGTTGTAATAGACTAGAATGTCTTCGAGAATCTCTAGCAGATGAAGTAAGCGCTCAATCCACAACTTGCTAGAGAAGCCGGCGAATTAATTGCGCTAGCACTTGGATGAAGACTTGCTAGAATGCTGAGAAATCAGCATTTGATTTATTCAGCAATCAATGAAGGACCACATATAAAACAAGTCAAAGAATCTCAAGAGAATATGCCTTTAGCGACGTTGAAGCCAAGCTGCGACTCTGACAAGGCAAGGACGCACAAAGGACGAGACTTTCCCCAACTAGTATGGAAGGTACTTCTCTACTCAGAAAGGCGTTCCATCAGCTTATCCACTCTTGAAGAAAGAAGCCGTTGTGTCTAACGGGTATGGAGATTCAAGTTTCGAATCTCCAGCTATAAAAGGCAGAATTCAAGAACTGGATAAACAACTGCTTTTACAAATCTACAAGTGCTCTTATCACTTTACTCACGAACGCTCAAGCTAAAGATTCCCTTGACAAAGTGATCCTTAAAAAGTAGTCAGTTGAGAGCCATCTAAAAGTCTATTTGAAGACTCTCAACAACCTGTAGTGTCGCTCATTGAAGTACTGACACTCCATTGAAGATATTCCTGATAGCATTCAAGGATATCTCAATCATTGGGATTCATTTCTTTCAGAAAAGAATCCAACAGTCACTCTTGAAAGATTGTGACTCACACGGGCATTAGCCGCAGACCTATTAAGTTCCGAGGCAAACTATAAACGCCTCATTAGCAAAGGACAAGTTTTACGAAGGTGCGCCCTTGACTTGACCGGAGCTGTGTTCGGAGAAGTTCAGACTCACGGAGGATAGCTGTCAAGTAGCCAGGCCGAAAGCTCACTGCCTACTTAACTGGAAAGGCGATTCCTTGTACTCTGTATACTTTTCTAGTGAAATTCTTAGCGCTTCGGCTAAGGAGTGGACGTAGATCTATTTGATCGAACCACTATAAATCTTGTGTTCATTTACTGCTTTACTTACTGTTTTATTGGTTTACTGTTCGAAGATTGATTTAAAACCTAGCAACAGAGTTGCTAGTGTATATCTGTAAACTAACATAAACAACAACTTGAGCTAAGAAAACATTTTGCTAATAAAGACATTAAGTGCAAGTGACTTTAATCTATTCCGCTGCATTTCGTGTTAAGCTTTAAAACACGACGACTCTGATATTCCGGGACCAACAAGTGGTATCAGAGCAGGAGGTTGAAAAACCGACTGCTTCTGAGTCGCTTTAAGACCAGATCTATCGCTTTCCTTGCACTTTGATACATTTTTTTTCAGCGAAGGAAATCACTCAAAAAGCATACAAAATGATGAACCACTCACTTGGAGAGTATGACAGAGAGAACTTCTCATCATGGAAGAAGATGGCTCTCATACAACTACAGAGCATACACCCTGAGATGGCTGACATACTGTTAAGAGGTCCTATCCAGATTATGAAAGTTAACACTTTTATAGGACAAGGACGTGCTGAAGATGCTGATGGAGGAGAACCAAGACCCCCAAGACCTGAAATGGTTCCTAAACCATTTGACGAATACACCAGTGAAGACAAGAGAGCTCAACTAGAACATGTAGCAAAGAAACTCATTCTTGACTCTCTTCCAACATTGATGAAAGACAAGGCACTTGACATGGAAACTGCTAAAGAAATGTGGGACTATGTGTGCGAGTCTTCTCAGGAAACGGAACAAATGAGACGCAACAAACTACAAGTAGCTGTAGATAAGTATGAATCTTTTTCTATGCGTGCAGGAGAAACTATTCAAACCATGGAGGAACGCTTCAATACAATAATTGGAGAGCTAAGAAATCTTGAAAAGAAGTATGACAATGGGGAAATGAACAATAAAATCATTTCCAAACTCTATCCAAGAGACGACTGGTTCGCAAAAGTAACAAGCTTGAGTGAGAAAGACCTCAACAAAATGACTACATCTGAGGTATTTGCTCAACTTAAAGCTCATGAATTTATTATACATCAGTGGAAGAAGAATGAAACAGCTGTAGCACAAGCTGGTTCAAACTATGCTGGGAACACTGAGGATTTAGCATACTTCGCTAAGAAGGACTACAACAAATTCAAGACAAAGAGACCTTTCTATAAACCAGAAAGACCCACTCCAGCATCACCCTCGAAAGAAGGAACTTCCAGTGCAGGTACACAAGCAGTTGATCTAAAGATAAATGAACTGGAAGAACAAATGAAGAAAATGCAACGGATGCTGAATGAAGCAAAGGCCGAAAAGGAAGTAAAAGAGATTACATCTTCAACTTCTAACCGCTCTATAGAGCGAAAAATTAGAACTTGCTTTGAGTGTGGTTCTCCAGATCACTTGAAGCATGATTGTCCGAAGGTCAGCAAAGAAGAATGAGATCGCCTGAAGCAACGATTTGAAAGACGTGCTGCTCAAGCCGTAACCAAGGCACTGCTAACCAGGACAGAGATTGCTGATGAAGAAGAGTTCTATTGCTCGTCAGAAGATGAAGATAGCGAAGAAGCCTTGTTTGTACTAATGGCAAACATCACTGAAGATCAGTTTGCTGATGCCGACTACGATGCTGAGGAAGCCAATGAATCAGCTCTAGCTGCTGAGGAAGCAGAGGTATTGTCCGCTAACTCATCTAGCAATCAAATTATAGATAAATCTGAGGAATCACATTTCGATTCTGAACAAGATTATCTAGTGCAGCTATCATTAGAATTTGCAAAAATGTATGAAATCAAAAATGAGATTGTGGGAGAAAATGCTTCATTAAAACTTCACATTACAAGTTTAACCGAGGAAGTCGTGAGACTAAGGTTAGATAGTGAAGAACTCATCAAATTAAAAGAAGACTTCTCACAGTTGTCAGAAAGATTTCAGACATTAGAAAAGGAAAATCAAACATTGAAAAACAAACCAAAAGAGGATTGCATTTGCATGTATGCATCCAGCAGGGCTGCTCTCAATGCCCTTGTAAGAAGTCAAAGACATCACTCTGATAAGTCTGGACTTGGATGCGAATCATCAAAAAGAATGTCAAAATCCAATGATAATTCCTTTATGCAGAATCCAATTTTGTTTGTAAATGCTGGGTATAGCTCTAATGAAAAAGGTAAAGGAGTAATGTCTCCTGAAACTTTGTCTGTTAGAACAAAGAATAAACCTCAGCAGAGTATGTTCACTGAAACTCAGCAGAGGTCTGCATCAAAGAAAGCCAATAGTTCATCTGCTGGATCTCAGCAGAGGACAGAGTCTGCTAGGCCTTTATCCAATGGACTTCAGCAGAGGATCCTAAGGACAAATGCTGGATGCAACTCTAAGCCTCAGCAAAAGAATCAAATGATGAATAATAGGCAAGTAGTTGATAAACCCCTGCAGAGAAATTCAAGAGTATACACTAAACACTACTCAACCAATCCTAGGAGTACTGAGCATTCTAACACTAATGCAAGGATAGTACATCCTAATCTTCACCAGAGAAGGACTACACAGTACAATGCTGTGAGACCTAACTACCCGCAGAATACACTGCATAGAAGGAATGTCTATGCAAAGCCTGAGCCCATTCCACATTATTTTTCAAGGGCAAGGACGGCTAAATTCACTCATTCATCTAGAAATAGAAATGGTATGCCAAAGGTCAAGAAAGTGGTGAATAGTGAAACCAAGACAAAAGTCTTGAAAATCACTAAGATGTGGGTTCCGAAAGGAACTATGCTTCAAGCTAATCCTGCAGGACCCGACACTAAACGGGTACCTAAATTTGTTTGATTTATTTGCAGGAACAGGACTCCATAACTACTGAAACATGTATATCCAATGAATGGGTCCTGGACAGCGGTTGCTCTGCTCATATGACCGGAAATGAAGAACTATTCTCAGACATAAGAAGATTATTCAACGGTCCAAGAGTCAAGTTCGGAGACAACAGTGAAGGAGAAGTCGTTGGACGTGGTTGCATCGAAGTGAATGGATTGAGAATCATCAACGTAGCGCTCGTCTCCAATCTGAAGCACAATTTACTCAGCATAAGTCAACTATGTGAAAATGGGTACATTGTATCTTTCAAAAATACTGGTTGTACTATTGCTGATGCTATTTCAGGAGAAGTAAAATTACGAGGGATCCGCAAGGGTGGACTATATATTGTCGATTGGCGAACCGGCCTACAACATTCATGTTTTCTAGCTCTCAATAAGGAAGAAACAACATGGCTATGTCATAAAAGGTTCAATCACTTAAATTTCAAGACCATTAACTATCTTGCCAAACATAAGCTTGTTGTAGGTCTTCCAAATAACATCTTCCGCAAAGAAGGAATATGCAAATCATGCCAACAAGGAAAGCAACCCAAATCATCCTTCAAGACAAATCCTGAAAAGGAGACATCTCAAAGGATTCTGGAATTGCTTCATATGGATCTATTTGGCCCAGTCACGCCACCCACTGTAAGTAAACGTCTATATACACTAGTGGTGGTTGATGACTTCTCCAGGTACACATGGGTACGCCTATTGAAGACGAAGGACGAAGTGAAGCTTACTTTGCCAGAATTGATTCTTAAAGAGCAAAACAGTAAAGAAGTTACTGTAAAGCGAATTCGATCCGACAATGGAACAGAATTCTGTAATGGAGTGCTGATGGATTTTTGCGCTGAAGCTGGAATATCACATGAAAAATCTGCAGCAAGGACTCCTCAACAGAATGGGCTAGCAGAAAGGAGGAATCGTACGCTGAAAGAGGCCGTTCGATCAATGTTAGCAGACTCCAACCTTCCTGCTAAATACTGGGGTGAAGCAGTCATGACGGCCTGCTACACACAGAACAGGAGTGCTGTCACAAGCAGATTCAACAAGACTCCCTATGAAGTGTATCATGGTCGTAAGCCTTCTATAACCCATCTACGTGCTTTTGGTTCCACATGTTATATTCACAATAACGGTAAAACTAAACTTAATACCTTCTCACCTAAATCTGACGAGGGTGTACTTCTTGGATATGGACACCCCACTCATAAAGGTTACAGGGTATTAAATAAGGTTACTGACATTGTGGAAATAACATGCAATGTTATTTTTGATGAGTCTACTTTAGTGCGCAGTGAAAGTAAAGGAGAAAAGATTAGCAATCATGAGACTGATGATGTCAATGATCATACATTTCTAAATTCTTTCGAGAATATGAGTATGGATCCGACTAAGTCTATGAATGACTGCAATCAAAACAGGACGCACTCAGCAGGAGATCAAACTGCTGACCAGGCCAGTGATGCTAATGATCATGCTGAGGCCAAACCTACACACATCATAACCAAATCAACCATTCTTGAAGTGATTGACGATGAAGACGACGGAGTAGCTCCCGATACCGCAGGAAATGCTAAAGACGATGCTGAACCGTTGGAGGCTGTAGCAGACCAAATTGCAGCAGAACAAGTGAATACTGAAGTACCCACTGCTAAGAAACCAGCCTCGGAGTTTGCCATTCTTGAGATGACTGCTGATGATATACCTACCGAATATATTCTTAATCCTAGAGATCCTATAGCAGAAGTTTCAGACAATGGCGAAGAAAATGCTGACATTTCAAATGCTGAGCATCAGACAAATGACGAAAGGATTATCACAGCAGATGACGATCAAGAAGAAGCACCAGATGCTGAGAATTCAACACAAGTTAGACCTACTTGGTTACGTGCTCATCCCCCAGAAGGAATTCTTGGAAATGTTAATGATCCATTATTAACAAGGCGAGGAAATGCTAATGCAATGTTAGCGTGCTACATTTCCAGTGAAGAACCCAAGAAAGTCGAAGAAGCTCTGCTAGACTCCGATTGGGTGAATGCTATGCAAGAGGAGCTTGCAGAATTCACAAGAAACAATGTGTGGGAGCTAGTAGACAGGCCAGAGCATCAAAGTGTGATAGGCACTAAGTGGGTGTTCAAAAACAAGAAGGATGAGTCTGGTACAGTTGTAAGAAATAAAGCAAGACTCGTAGCCAAAGGATATAGACAATGCGAAGGCATTGACTATGATGAGACATTTGCTCCAGTAGCAAGACTGGAAGCAATCCGCCTATTCTTAGCATATGCAGCATATCATGAGTTTGATGTAATGCAAATGGATGTGAAGAGTGCCTTTCTGAATGGCGAGCTCAAGGAGGAAGTCTACGTCGAACAACCTCCAGGATTTGAACATGGCAATCAAGTTTACAGGCTCAAAAAGGCACTATATGGTCTGAAGCAAGCACCAAGAGCATGGTACGGAACCTTATCTAAGTTCCTGCTATCCAATGGATTTCAGAAAGGGAGGATAGATCAAACTCTCTTTCGCATTACAGATGGAGATAGCATCCTGCTAGTTCAAATATATGTCGACGATATAATTTTTGGGTCGAAGAATCAAGATCTATGCGATAAATTCTCCGATCTCATGACCAGCAACTTTCAAATGAGCATGATGGGAAAAATGTCTTATTTCCTTTGTTTGCAAGTTCAACAATCCAGAGAAGGCATCTTCATTCACCAGAAGAAGTACACTCGTGATCTTGTTGCAAAATATTGTCCAGAAAAGACTAAGAGCTTACGAATTCCTATAAGCACAACCTGCATTGTTGCTCTGGAGAAAGAAGGAGAAGATATAAATCCTACTCTGTATCGAGGAATCATAGGGTCATTGCTATACCTCACTGCTAGCAGACCTGATATTTCCTATGCTGTTGGATTATGCGCAAGATATCAAGCCAATCCTAAGAAGACACACTTTGATACCGCTAAGAGGATTGTCCGCTATCTGAAGTGCACAGAAGGACTAGGAATCTGGTATCCTAGAGCCGATAGCCTTTCTCTCAGTGGATATTCGGACTCAGATTTCGGAGGATGCAAGATTGATCGGAAGAGCACAAGTGGCACGTGTCAATTTCTGGGACACAAGCTTATAAGCTGGTTTAGCAAGAAACAGCATTTTGTTGCCACTTCGACCACCGAAGCAGAGTATGTGGCAGCTGCTAGTTGTTGTTCACAGATTATCTGGATAAAACAACAGTTGGAGGATTATGGTATTACTCCTGAATGCGTGCCAATCTACTGTGATAACAACAGTGCGATGTGTATCACAAAGAATCCCGTTCATCACTCCAGAACGAAGCACATTGATATTCGTCATCATTTCATCAGAGATCATCAGGAGAAGAAGGATATAGATGTTCAATATATATGCACTGAAGATCAAATTGCAGATATCTTTACAAAGCCTCTTCCAGAATCAAGATTTAAGGAGTTATGCATTAAATTGGGTCTTATGGAATTAGACGAGACCTTGGATGAATGAAATATAGTTTTCATTCTTTCTGGATTTCATGAAGATCTAATATTCGAAGTATAAGATGCTCATTATTCAGCAGAGCACTTATGATTATTTTATAAAAGATGTTAACTATCTTGATCATTTTTACGGATTTCTGTGATCTAGGCAATTCATACTCAAGTCTGTGTACAGAAGATGCAGATAATGGGAAGATGACTTTTCATATATAGCAGAATGGTGGAAGAACGATCAACTTACACCCTTCAAGATTAAAGGGAGAAAATAGAGTGGATACAAACAGGGAAGAGAGGAGCGCGTACATAATAAAAAAATAGAGTTACATCAATTTAACGACATCAAACATCACATGGTACGGGGATCTCTTGGAAAGAAGTCGGATGGACGAAGGGTCGACGGGCCAACAGCAAGATCAGGAACAGTTTGCTTCAGCAGCCAGCTAAGCTGCATCCCATTTGCCAACCCGGTGTTAGGCCAGCAGTTGACAACTTCCTTCACCTGGTCAAATACAAGCTTCGCCCAATTGGCATGGAGCCATCCATCGTCGACCACCATCATCGCCTGCCAGACACCTTTGGTGAGAGATAGTTCCTCGTCGGCATACATTCCGTTCACCATCCCGTTATAGATGTCGTACAAGATACCGTACTCAGGACGAAGGCCCAGTGGAGACACCGTCGTGGAGAACTCGCTCCAATAACCCCTCTTCCAACGCTTCCAACTAGAGTACTCCGGCGCCACATCGCGAGAGCGATAGTTGAAGATGGAACTGTCGCCTTGGGGTAAGCAGAAGTCTCGAGCGAAGGAATCAACATTCCACTTCACCAAATGGTTATTCAGAAAACCGAAGATGGCGTCACCCTCAACTTGTGCCTGACTGAAAAATTTCTGAAGCGCCTCTTCATGGAAGTGTTGAGGAGTAACAATGACATATTTGTCAATCCCCGACGATATCAATTTTTGCATCACCACATCCGGAACCCTGGGATCGCTCGCATAGCAACGACGAAGGTTCTTCTCACAGAAGATTGGATTTCGGCTGATAGTTAAATGATCAATGGGAGAATCTGGGGAACTTGGATTGGAGTAAGACGACACAGGGGATTCGTGTTGTAACATGCTTGAAGAAGGAGAAGACATGTTCTAAAGATTTATGGAAAGGATGTTAGAGATAAAGTGAAGAGAGTATGAAGCGTCTACTTATAGACGAATGGCAACCACCATATTAATGACGGCCTGATCCATTGAGAACAGGAACGTCATGATTCAATGTGATGATTCACTACGTTGGACACTCAATCGTCACCTCGAAATTCAAAATGTTGTGACGATAGGAAGCCTCAAGTCTAATCCAGTGCATGGCTCGAGAATCATAATAGCTTCTTCAGGAATAGTGACTCTCTATGATTAGACTCACACTATTTCATTTCATCATTTATCTGGAGTTTATCAAGTTCAGAATTAAATGTTCTCATTTCCAGCAAAATGGTTTGAACAATCACACTTGAACCTGAATTTCAAGAAAACTTGATGCTGAAGAAGATGAATGAGTCCAAGATCTCATTCTCTCTATGAGAACATTTCTTAAAGGCGAATATTCATTATCAATTCTGGATTACAAAAGATGACAAATACAAGAAAATGACTGCTACATCATCAAATACATCATTTCTGCTGAAAAACTAACTACTAGTTTTCATGAAGACTACAAAGAAGGAGAATTTAGAGCATTTCTCAACCACAGTTTGGGAAATGAGCTCTCAAGGGATAGTAATCAAAACCCATCAAAGGAAGCCCTTCAAAGACCAGATGCGGAAAGGACTGCTCAAGCAACCAACTTAGCTGCATGCCAGTTGGTAGAGGAATCTGAGGGAACAGATCAATGCATCTCCACACTCCGTCGAAGAAGAACTCAGCCCAGTCAAGATCCTTCCTTTCAGCATCAATGGCCATCATGGGTCTCCAGATCCGCTGATTCATCACATAGTTCTCAGCAGGGACACCAAAGGTGACATTGCTCACAATGTCAAAGATGACCCTATATTCCTCCTTCAGATGCAGACACGAAGGCGAAGGTGAAAACTCATATTCAGCAGACTGCCTCTATTCATTCCAGTAACGGACTTCTGGAGCTGTAAGATGGTGGAACACGTCCATGACCCGTACTGGACCTCGTGGAAGACCGAACTTCTGAGAAAACAAATCCGGAGTCCAGCAGACTACTTCATTGTCATAGCAACTCCAGATAGCATTATCCTCAGCCCTACCTCTGAAGATAAAGGTTTGAAGAGCCTCCTTCTGAAACCTTGACGGCATAGTTGTCATGAATTGAGTTAGGGAACTCTCATGAAGAGCCCCCATCACAAAGTTGGGAACACGGCAGTTACTGCCATATTCAAAATACAACCCTGATTCATGGAGAATCTGGTTGCGTGTGATAGTCAGATCACTAGGAGCTCTTGTTATGTTATACATCCTTGGAGCAAACAGAGAAAGACAACGAGCTACTAAAGAAAGAAGGGAAGATGAAGCTCAAGAAGACTAAGTGAAAGATGAGGATTAGGAAGCTAAATGGGATAATATTTATAGCCAGATCATGACATTATTCAAAGGGCGAACACTCATCCAAAACGTCTTATCGAATAAATTCAAATCCAGAAGAGCAGAAGTCGAAGAGCCTCGACAAAGGGGGAAGCGCCACCTGTTGTGGTAAAACTACATTCGGCAAATCCTTCTACATGGATTTACTGACGCTCTATTCCACGAAAGCTTAAAAAGGATATCAAAGGATTGCACATATCTTTTGATCCAGACAGCCATCTACCATCTTAAATGATATCAATTGAAGATTATACGTGGAAAAAGATAATTTACTTCAGACACAACTTCAGATGTTGAGACATGGATGCTAGCATAGCAGAGACGTCAAAAGGTGTGGAAATTCAATACATCTTTTATTTATCAACGAGATGATATTACAAGAAACAGGGGAGATTCGAAGACAACACTACATTCAAGATTCTAGAAGGAAGAAGGTCTAAACGGAAAGAAGTCCTCAGTCACAAGATTAGTTGGCCCTTCAGCTAAGTGAGGACAACTCTGCTCTAGCAGCCAACTAAGTTGCATTCCGTTGAGAAGAGGCACGGCAGGATAATACTCGATGCAATCTCGAACGTTGTTGTAGATATAACCAGCCCAGTCTACTTCGGCTCCATCATCGATCGCCATCATGAGTTGCCAAGTCTCCTTCGAGAAGAACGTATCGTCAATACACTCTCCCATCAGCATATTGTTGGCCACACGGTAGAGCACCCAATAAGGAGTGCGCAGATCGTACGCAGAGACCGACAAAGAGAATTCCGACGAAGGACAACGTCTCCATTTCTGCCACGCCGACCACTCAGGGGCAATGTCCGTCACACGACAATTGAAGACCGACCCAGGGCCTCTCGGAAGACCGAATTGACAAGAAAAGACTTCCGGTGACCAATAGATAAGTTTCCCAAGGAAGAAACCATATATGCCATCTTCCTCCAAAGAACAACTCTCCATGAATTCTCGAAGCATGTCGCCTTGAAAACGCCTTGGAGTAGTAGTAACAAATTGGGTTAATCCACTTCGATTTAACCTCGACATGATCATTTCTACAACCCTCGGAGTATTATCGTATAGAGAATTCAAACCAGCCTCGTGAAGAATCTGGTTTCGGCGCAATTCTAGAGATTGACCTGGTGAATCCATCTTGGTTCTTGAAACTCTTGAAGTTCTGAGAAAGGATGTTCTATCTTCATTGATACTCTCTACAGGGTATTTATAAAGGGAAAATCTTAACTCATCTCGTCTGAATTGATCAGACTCAACCCACCAGCGTTATTGCTAGTCTGTCGACCATCGAATAGAAAGACGACACGACAGCATGGTCAAAATACGTCTTGGAAATCGCAGTCAAGGGTCGTTGTATCAGCTAAGGATGAAACTCTGCTAGAGTACAAACATCTTCTAGCAAACCCAAATTCTGCTACAAATGGAAACTCTGCTAGAATCACGACATCCATTATCAAAGACAATCTTTGCTGAAGATGGACACGTTGCTGAAGAGAAGACATCTGCTATGAACTCAACTTTCTGCTAGGAATTCAGAGCACTGCTCAAGAAAATATACCACTAGCAATTAACATCTATGTTAGATTTACGGAATCTGCTCAAAACCATCTGCTACTGAATTACAGTCTATGCTAAAGTGGGTTTTATGCTGGACTTAACATCTCTGCTGATTAAAGTACATTCTGCTATCAACCTTCACGCTGCTAGGGTATTAGCACAGTCATTACGCAATCGATTAACAGAGCATATATCAAAAGGATGATCGCAAAAATATATTGTTCTATATATATCATCAAGACGCAATTACATCAGCAGATTTAATCAAAAGGAGAAAAAGGTACAAAGGGATAAAAATCTATCCCTCGAAGATTTGAAGGCCCTACAGAGAGATCTGTAAATCTCTGTTCCAGCAACCAACTTAGGGGCATCCCGTAAGGAAGGTGTAAACAAGGGAACTGCTGCACACTTTGGCGGACCCTCTGGAAGATAAAAGACGCCCAATTCATCTCTGCTCGGTCATCGATAGCCATCATTACCTTCCAAACCTCACGCTAGAAAATCATATCGTCTGGATTGACTCCAACTATCATTCCACAAACTAGCTCAAAAAGGACTTGATAGCGAGGAAGGAGTCCATATGCTGAAGGAGTAGGAGAGAAATGCACATTAGCAGATCGTCTCCACCTCATCCAGGACGACCATTCGGGCGCAATCTCATCACTGCGATACGCCAATACAGAATTCGGGCCCCTCGGAAGGCCAAATTCTGAAGCAAACGTATCCACAGTCCACTCCACCAATTGGCTCCTAAAGACACCCACAATAGAGTCTCCAACAGGCCGACTCTGTTCCAAGAGAGATTGCAGGTGTTCTCTCTGAAACGCATGAGGAGTCAAGGAGATGAACCTAGACAAACCACATGCTTGCAGACTGGACATTACCCACTCTGCTATGTGGTAATCTTCTTCATACTCCATATAAAGACCAGCATCACAGAGGATTCTGTGACGAGGAACGAAGAGCGATAGACCTTGCTCCATGACTTCGCACTTGAAAGATTTTTTTGAAGAGAAGAGTAAGAGTTGCAAGAAGGCGTACACAAATATATCGTCTTTCTATGCTATTTAAAGAAGACATCTTGATTACTGTACGCTGCTGAAGCTGCAGAGTCACTCAGAGGAATGATATAATTCATTAATGAAGAGGTCATATCAGACGAATTCATGATCACGCCTAAAAAGCACAGCCGAAGGTTATTGGGATGATAGCATATTATACGTGGTATCATCTACGCATTTTTATTCAAATCGGCTGCTGAAGATTTCTAATCAGCAGTATGACGATTACTTCTCATGATGGAGAAGCATTTAATGCGTTCAGACGGCGGCATCGAATGAGATTGGGACACGTCATTCACGCTCACAGATCAAAGGTCGTGGATACTCCCACGATATGATTCTTAACCCTAGCCGTTGATTCAAATTAGAGTAACATTGAATCCTACCCGTTCATTTTCCCCTCGTACTCCGAAACAATATACACACTGTTCAGATTTCGAAACCTCCATCTCCCTTCAGAATTCGCCCTACTCAAAAAAAAAAACCCTCTCACCGCACACAAAATTAAACCTACCCTTCCATGGCTTCAAATCAAGATTCTTCAATCACCTTACCCCAAAACACGAATACTGTTGGGAAATTTGGCTAAGTTTCCTTTCCCCAGTAGCTACTTGTTTAGATTCTAGTTTTGGTGTTTTGGTGGATCAAATCCTAAGTCCTACCAGCGTCAGTTGTCTCTAGAATAGCTCTAGTCTCAAATGTAAAGTCCTGTTTAGGTCTTTTGAGTTGTAAGTCGCAGCTGATCAAAGACTCATGCTGGCACTGTTCACCAGCATGAGAAGTGCTTACCACTGGCTACTGTTCACCAGTTGGGAAAGTCTCATCCGAAGGCGGCTGACAAAGTCTCGTGCTGACACTGTTCATCAGCATGAGAAAGAGCTAATGACTGACTACTGTTCACCAGTTGGGAAGGATTTCACCAGCAGGCGGCTGACAAATCCTACCAGCAGAATACGTGTTCTCACTGACACTATTCACCAGCGATGAAGCCACCAGTCATGGGAGATTCCAAGAAAAGGTTAACATCAGACATATTGGTAGACTTAGATTGTGCCAGCGCAAAGTCACCAGCAGAGACTGCCAGCACAAGATCACCAGAATGATCTACCAGTCGGATGTTACCAGCAGAATTCCAGATTCTCTCTCCCAGAGTCTTAGAGACAAAAAGATGATTCGTCTGAGGAATAAACTGACAAAGTATGACTTTAAGGGAGGATACCTTAAAGTCTATCAGTTCAAAACACCAGTTCCGATTCCTCGTACTGACGAATAGTGCCGTTCTGACATAAAGAGATCAATGTCAGATAAAGTGGACAAAAGCATGGCACTTTCCGGAAATTCCTACCTGCCGCCGTCTGAAGGACATGCGAGGACAGAGACCTTTTTCCGGATGTGTCCAAACGGCTAGAAGATTTGAATGGGATCCCGCGTCTATAAATAGGTCGGAACTACCAACATTTAAGACGCTTGCTTCCTAACATTCAATACTCTTCTCTCTCGCTCAACTACCGAAAGTCAGAAACTTTATTGCAAGCAAGCAGAACACTTTCGAGGCCTTTCTAAAGGCTATCCGTGTGTTGATTTATCAAACACGAGACTTCAAGCTTCCAGCTTGTAAGTTACAGATCTCTTTGGTGTTCTTTCTCCTCCGAGGAAGTTCACAGCAGCTCTTGTGCCAGCCAGCACTTGAGTTATTATGGGCTTTTGCCGTATTGAGAAGATACGTTCTTGGGAGAACTAAACACCCAGTGAAGCTGTGGAGGTTGAAGTGACGTGCTCGCACTCCACCAGTTGATCAGAGTTGAAGAAGGACAAGGCCGGGAGCGGTTGATCTAGTGAACTGGTGGACGAGGCATTCACCAGCTAGAGATAGATCGTAGGACGCTTGTACCTGATTACTCTATAGTGAATTTCCAGTGCTACGACTGGAGAGTGGACGTAGATCAGTTGATCGAACCACTATAAATCCTTTGTCTTTTATCAGTTTTCTGCATTTCATACTGATTTAAAACCCAGCACCCAAGTGATGGTGTATATCTGAAAACTGATATAACTGTGCAAACAAGGCTAAAAATATTCTAAGTCTTGAGCTACCAGCTGACGAGCCAGTCGCCAGTCAGCTGAGTAACCAGCAGAGTGCAAAAAACGATTAACCATATTTTCCGCTGCTAAGTTATACCCTGATAATCCGGGACCAACAAGTGGTATCAGAGCAGTCGGTTCTTATAGACCGATTGTTTCTGAGTCGCTTAGGACCGAGATCCACGTTTCCTTGCACTCCTTTGTTTGTCTGTTGATTAGCTCAGGTACACGAAGATGAATACTCCGAAGCTACTCGACTACAAGAATGTGAAGCATGATATATGGCGAAAGAGGTCGCTCATTTCTCTGAAGAGCATCCATCCGGAAATGAAAGATGTGCTGGAGAAAGGGCCAATCGAGATCACCATGATACAGCACCAGCTAGGAGATCGTCCAGCTGCTGTGATCCCAAAGCCTCAAGGCGAATGGAATGCTGAGGACAGGAAGCGGAATCAGTTGGATTCCATTGCTCACGAGTTGATCCTGGCTTCTCTTCCAGAGTCGCTGATGGAGGAAGCCCTCCAGTTTGACAATGCCAAGGGAGTATGGGATTACCTTGATAGCCTATGTCAAGAAACTGATCAAATGAAACGCAACAAATTGCAGGTTGTGGTGGACAAGTATGAGTCCTTCCAGATGCTGCCTGGAGAAACCATCAAGGAGATGGAGCCGAGATTCAACGCCATCGTCAGCGAGCTAAAGTCCCTGGACAGGAAGTGCTCAAATGAAGATCTTAATGCCAAGATCCTGTCCAAGATGCCCAAGGAGGACTGGTTCGTGAAGACCACAACTCTGAAGGAGAAGGACCTGTCCAAGATGACTCCCAAGGAGTTATTTGCTCAGTTGCAGGCACACGAGTGGGATATCCAGATGGTAAACAAGAATGAGGCCATCCGGAACATGGGATCCCCCAGCATCAAAGCTCAAGACGAAGCTTACTTCGTCAAGAAGGACTTCAAATGGAAGCACAAGAAGCCCTTCCATGCTGACAGACCTGCTGCCCAGCATAACCAGCAGAAAGAGATCCCAGCCACATCGGGATCTAACTCAAAAGACAGCGAGGGCTCTATCGCTGACCTTGAGCAGCAGATGAAACGACTGGCTGTCCTTCTGGAGAAAGCCAAGTCAAAGCAGGGAGTATCTCTGAGCTCAACTGACGGAAAATTCGTCAAGAGAGCTCCCCGTGCTTGCTACCAGTGCCAATCCCCTGATCATTTAAAGTTTGAATGTCCACAGGTGGACAAAAATGAGCGGGAAAGGCTAAAGAAGCTCTTTGAAGAGCGCGCCTCCAAGGCCGTTGCCAAGGTTATGCTGACCAGGACTGAAGTGCCTGACATACCCGACCATGATGATGGGGAGTATGCGTCAGACGAGGAGTCAGAAGAGGAAGCTCTACTGGCACTCATGGCAGCCTTTGGCGAGGAGTCAGCTGAAGGAAGTGCTGACAGTGAAGAGGCACTTGCAGCTGATGATCAGGTACAATCATCAGCTTCCCCAATGCATATCATGCCTTCTATCAGTTTAGACGATTCTGAGTCGCGTTGCTCCGACTCAGAAGCTGTCACTATAGACATTCTTCAAAAAGAATTTTTAAAATTTTATGAAATAAAGAATGTCTTGGCTGGCGAAAAT